>CM040404.1:6040941-6065941 GCA_022702515.1 Ilyophis sp. 1 JC-2022 | reverse complement strand
ATTAATGCTTTGCCTTAATTTCTCTACCTTTCAGTTTTATCATCTGGTATTTATGAAGGCCGTTGATATGACAATGTGTGACATTTTGAGCAGTTTTACTGAGTACGTCTGGGTCTGGAAGTGACTTTATTGTCTCTCTTTCTATAGCAGTTCTGAACACTTTAAGGCTGTATACATGCAGTACTAGGAAACCAGTTTTGTACCAGAGGTCTCAAACTGCAATCCTGGAGGGCCGTAAGGTCTGGAGGTTTTTGGGGTTTATTTTTTCGGTCAGCAACCAATTATGCCTCGGAAACAAACGGGTGTGTTACCTAATGAGAGCGCCGCGGCGGCTACACGCATGCTAATGCAGATAAAGGCTTAAAGCATTTTAAATTACGCAGCCACACTGCGTTTGAGATCACTGCTTTATGCTTAACCCTTTGAGGTGTACGATCACAAACCCTCATATCATGTTGACATTTTATAACACCTTTTATGTTTTGACACAAAACTATTGTGACAGAAACATTTTGACACTTTCTGTGTCAGCTTTTGTGTGTCTCCAATTAGGGCTCCTAGGATTCCATTTTCACGGAATCACGGACGGAATCGCTGCAAGTTTGCGTTATTATATACATATACAGTTGTGTTAAAAAAAATAGCAGTACAACATCAGTAACCTGATGAACCACTGTTATTAGTAGTAGTGATATTTCTGCATGGCAAATAATTTACTTGTAGATGTAGTCGTGTAATAGAAAAACAACAGACCCAACTGTCATGACATGCACGCTGCTTGTTCTGAGTAATTGACTCATGCATTGAAAGGGACGTGTTCAAAATAATAGCAGTGTGGAGTTTAATTAGAGAATTCATTCATTCTGTGAAAAAAACAGGTGTCATAATTGTCCTTTATTAAGGAAGAAGGGAAGCAAATGTTTCACACATTGTTATAAAATATATTTCCTTCTGAATTGCTAAGTAAAATGGGGCGTTCCAAACATTGTTCGGAGGAACAACGTAATTTGATTAAAAAGTTGATTGGAGAGGGGAAAACGTATAATGAAGTGCAGGAAATTATAGGATGCTCAGCTAAAATTATCTCAAATGCTTTAAAATGGCAACAAAAACCAGAAACACGCGGAAGAAAACGAACAACTACTGTTAAAACGGATAGAAGAATAGTCAGAATGGCAAAGATTCATCACCTTCAGAAAGATCAAAGATGATCTAAAATTATCTGTAAGTGCTGTTACAGTCAGAAGACTAAGCTAAGCTATCAGCAAGAAGCCCCCGTAACGCACCATTGTTGAAAAAACGTTCATGTGCAGAATCGGTTAAAATTTGCCAAGGAACACATCGATTGGCTCAAAGAGAAATGGCGTAATATTCTGTGGACTGATGAGAGTTAAATTGTTCTTTTTGGGTCTAGTGGTCGTCGACAGTACGTCAGACGACCCCCGGGTACTGAATTCAAGCCACAGTACACTGTGAAGACAGTGAAGCATGGTGGCGCAAAAATCATGGTATGGGGACACTACGGTGTTGGGCCTATTTATCGTATACCAGGGATCATGGATCAGTTTGAATACATCAAAATACTTGGAAGAGATTATGTTGCCGTATGCCGAAGAGGAAATTCCCCTGAAACAAGACAACGACCCCAAACACACGAGTAAGCGAGCAACATCTTGGTTCCAGACAAAAAGGATTGAGGTAATGGAGTGGCCAGCTCAATCCTGACCTCAACCCCATTGAAAACGTGTGGGGTGACACTAAAAATGCAGTTTCTGAAGCAAAATCCAAAAATTCACAGGAACTGTGGAATGTAGTTTGTTCATCCTGGGCTGAAATACCTGTTTCTAGGTGCCAGAAGTTGGTTGACTCGATGCAACGCAGATGCACAGCAGTTATCAAAAACAATGGTTATGCAACTAAATATTAGTTCAGTAATTTAAAGTGAAGTTGAAAAATTTCTTCAGTTTATACAGTAAGTGTTTGAGTTTGAAGAGAAAAATGTCGACACTGCTATTTTTTTGAACAGATTAATATTCCTTTTCTTTGCTTCTTGTAAAAGACTTGATAAAATTTGTTCATGCTTTGATTTGGAATTATAAAAATATTTGCACTTTATTCACTTTTTTAACGCACTGCTATTTATTTGAACACCACTGTAGTTTACGGTAGTTTGTGAATGAACGGTGTTGAAAAAACAGGGGGGGAAAAAAACAGAAAATGGCTTAAAAAGGATTTTAAAAAGTGTAATTTGCCTTTTTTTTAACGGTATTCTAGGAGCCCTACCTTTTATCTCTAAATATTAAAAATCTAATTTTAGAGCCTGAGGTAAGTGAAAGTTTGTGAAGTATACAACCTGTATGGGAAAGTGGCACCAGAATCTCTCACAAAAAATGTTTTTTTTGTTGTTGTATATTTTTTTTAACCCCAACAAATTAGGAAAAGTCAAGCAGTGTTAAGATGAAAAAATAAGGTTGACCCCAAATATGAGGGTTAACTCAACATTCTAATGCTGATGTAACAATCACTACTGGCAATCGAACACTGACTCCCAAAAAAACCTACTATTCAAAGCTTATGTGGCATTAGATCCATAGGAAGTAGACAGCTTCCTGTCCGTCGCCGCTTGCCCCTCCCTCCCCACCACCGCTGCCAGCTGATCCTCTGATCCTGCCGCCATCGGCACCCGGTTCCCCACCATCATTGCCGCCACATCTGGACTGTCATCTAGCTGCTGCAATTTCTACTATCATGGATATTGGCAGTCAGTTTTGACCATGCTGGTCATTAAGATCTAGACCCTGAGCCGACCAGAGGAGGATGGGTTCCCCCCTTGAGTCTGGTTCCTCCCAAGGTTTCTTCCTAGTTACCTCAGGGAGTTGTGGCTCAGGAGGTAGAGCTGGTCGTCCGCTGATCGCAGGGTTGGCGGTTCGATCCCCGGCTCCTCCTGTCCAAATGTCGAAGTGTCCTTGGGCAAGACACTGAACCCCAAATTGCTCCCAATGAGCAGGCTAGCACCTTGCATGGCAGCTGCCGCCATTGGTGTGTGAATGTGTGTGTGAACGGGTGAGTGAGAAGCCATTGTAAAGCGCTTTGGATAAAGGCGCTATATAAGTGCAGTCCATTTACCATTTACCTCAGGGAGTTTTTTGTTGCCTCTGGCTTGCTCTTGTGGGGGTTTAGGCTGGTTTTTTTCTGTGAAGCGCATTGTGACAACTAGTTGTTAAATGCGCTATATAAATACATATTGATTTGATTTGATTTGAAGATTTCAGAAGTTTCCGTCTTTCTGTCTCAGGTGGATAAATATCTGTACCACCTGCGTCTGTCAGAGGAGATCCTGATGGACGTGTCGGTGCGGTTTCGGCGCGAGATGGACCGAGGACTTGGCCGGGACACCAATCCCACCGCCTCTGTTAAGATGCTGCCCACCTTTGTGAGGTCCACACCTGATGGGACAGGTGAGGGGCGGGGTACACACTAGCACACCTGGACAGAGCCTCACCTGTTCCCTCTCCCTTCTGCATAAGAGCTCATTTATAAAGGAATACGTGATGTCATGCGCTGCTTAATCATTACCTGGGAATTGAACCGGCAACCTCTGGGTTACAAGCCTAGTTCTCTGAGCATTGTACTGCACTGCCGTGGTTAAAGCCTCACTCTGCAGTCCACCAGCCTTGCACAGATGTGACCTGGAGAAAGGCGTTTTGTGTGCAGCTTTAAGCAGACTGTGGGCACCCAGATTGACCAACAGGGTTCACTGATTAGCTGCACCGTTATAGTCCATATTCTATATCAGACCACATGGGCCAAAGTGAGTGAGTAACAGCAGTGTAACACAGTGAGTATCTGCAGTTTTAGTGAGTAACAGCAGTGTAACACAGTGAGTATCTGCAGTTTTAGTGAGTAACAGCAGTGTAACACAGTGAGTATCTGCAGCGTTAGTGAGTAACAGCAGTGTAACACAGCGAGTATCTGCAGCGTTAGTGAGTAACAGCAGTGTAACACAGTGAGTATCTGCAGCGTTAGTGAGTAACAGCAGTGTAACACAGTGAGTATCTGCAGCTTTAGTGAGTAACAGCAGTGTAACACAGTGAGGATCTGCAGCGTTAGTGAGTAACAGCAGTGTAACACAGCGAGTATCTGCAGCGTTAGTGAGTAACAGCAGTGTAACACAGTGAGTATCTGCAGCGTTAGTGAGTAACAGCAGTGTCACACAGTGAGTATCTGCAGCGTTAGTGAGTAACAGCAGTGTAACACAGCGAGTATCTGCAGTTTTAGTGAGTAACAGCAGTGTAACACAGCGAGTATCTGCAGCGTTAGTGAGTAACAGCAGTGTAACACAGCGAGTATCTGCAGCGTTAGTGAGTAACAGCAGTGTAACACAGCGAGTATCTGCAGTTTTAGTGAGTAACAGCAGTGTAACACAGCGAGTATCTGCAGTTTTAGTGATTAACAGCAGTGTCACACAGTGAGTATCTGCAGCGTTAGTGAGTAACAGCAGTGTAACACAGTGAGTATCTGCAGCGTTAGTGAGTAACAGCAGTGTAACACAGCGAGTATCTGCAGCGTTAGTGAGTAACAGCAGTGTAACACAGTGAGGATCTGCAGCTTTAGTGAGTAACAGCAGTGTAACACAGCGAGTATCTGCAGCGTTAGTGAGTAACAGCAGTGTAACACAGCGAGTATCTGCAGTTTTAGTGAGTAACAGCAGTGTAACACAGTGAGTATCTGCAGTTTTAGTGAGTAACAGCAGTGTAACACAGTGAGTATCTGCAGCGTTAGTGAGTAACAGCAGTGTCACACAGTGAGGATCTGCAGTTTTAGTGAGTAACAGCAGTGTAACACCGTGAGTATCTGCAGCGTTAGTAACAGCAGTGTAACACAGTGAGGATCTGCAGTTTTAGTGAGTAACAGCAGTGTCACACAGTGAGTATCTGCAGCGTTAGTAACAGCAGTGTAACACAGTGAGGATCTGCAGTTTTAGTGAGTAACAGCAGTGTAACACCGTGAGTATCTGCAGCGTTAGTAACAGCAGTGTAACACAGTGAGGATCTGCAGTTTTAGTGAGTAACAGCAGTGTAACACCGTGAGTATCTGCAGCGTTAGTAACAGCAGTGTAACACAGTGAGGATCTGCAGTTTTAGTGAGTAACAGCAGTGTAACACAGCGAGTATCTGCAGTTTTAGTGAGTAACAGCAGTGTAATACAGTGAGTATCTGCAGTTTTAGTGAGTAACAGCAGTGTAACACAGTGAGTATCTGCAGTTTTAGTGAGTAACAGCAGTGTAACACCGTGAGTATCTGCAGTTTTAGTGAGTAACAGCAGTGTAACACAGCGAGTATCTGCAGCGTTAGTGAGTAACAGCAGTGTAACACAGTGAGTATCTGCAGCGTTAGTGAGTAACAGCAGTGTAACACAGCGAGTATCTGCAGCTTTAGTGAGTAACAGCAGTGTAACACAGCGAGTATCTGCAGCGTTAGTGAGTAACAGCAGTGTAACACAGTGAGTATCTGCAGCGTTAGTGAGTAACAGCAGTGTAACACAGTGAGTATCTGCAGCTTTAGTGAGTAACAGCAGTGTAACACAGTGAGGATCTGCAGCGTTAGTAACAGCAGTGTAACACAGTGAGTATCTGCAGCTTTAGTGAGTAACAGCAGTGTCACACAGTGAGGATCTGCAGTTTTAGTGAGTAACAGCAGTGTAACACAGTGAGTATCTGCAGCGTTAGTAACAGCAGTGTAACACAGTGAGTATCTGCAGCGTTAGTGAGTAACAGCAGTGTCACACAGTGAGGATCTGCAGTTTTAGTGAGTAACAGCAGTGTAACACAGTGAGTATCTGCAGCGTTAGTGAGTAACAGCAGTGTAACACAGTGAGTATCTGCAGTTTTAGTGAGTAACAGCAGTGTCACACAGTGAGGATCTGCAGTTTTAGTGAGTAACAGCAGTGTCACACAGTGAGTATCTGCAGCGTTAGTGAGTAACAGCAGTGTCACACAGTGAGGATCTGCAGTTTTAGTGAGTAACAGCAGTGTAACACAGTGAGTATCTGCAGCGTTAGTGAGTAACAGCAGTGTCACACAGTGAGGATCTGCAGTTTTAGTGAGTAACAGCAGTGTCACACAGTGAGGATCTGCAGTTTTAGTGAGTAACAGCAGTGTAACACAGTGAGTATCTGCAGTTTTAGTGAGTAACAGCAGTGTAACACAGCGAGTATCTGCAGCATTAGTGAGTAACAGCAGTGTAACACAGCGAGTATCTGCAGCGTTAGTGAGTAACAGCAGTGTAACACAGTGAGTATCTGCAGTTTTAGTGAGTAACAGCAGTGTAACACAGCGAGTATCTGCAGCATTAGTGAGTAACAGCAGTGTAACACAGTGAGTATCTGCAGCATTAGTGAGTAACAGCAGTGTAACACAGCGAGTATCTGCAGCTTTAGTGAGTAACAGCAGTGTAACACAGTGAGTATCTGCAGCGTTAGTGAGTAACAGCAGTGTAACACAGCGAGTATTGGCAGCGTTAGTGTGCGAGTAACTGCGCTTACAGCAGTGTAAGTGAATACCTGGTGTAGTTCCTGTAAGTCTGAGTGATTTATTGTAGTGGAGTGTAGAGGGAAGCTGAAGTGTTCGGCCAGGCTTTTGTTTGCCTGATTTGTTGACTCTCGTCATTATTGGCTGATTCAATTCCAGTCGTTTTGTTAACGACTTCGTACCACCTGGAGCCGTCCTTTCTGTTTCACAAGCCTCTGTTCTTACAGTTTACGTTTTCCTGGCTTTTATCTGGATCCTTAGGGTACAGAAAACTCCCCGTTATCTCTCCTTGTATTCCAGTAGACTTGGACATTTTTGCACTTTTTTATTTAAAAGGAGCGCAGGCAGTAAACCCTTCTTATGCGTTGTTTTGCACTTTTGATTCAGACGGGGGAAAACAGAATTACAGATAGAGATGGGATCACAGTACGGAAAGTGTCAAGGTGGGGAATGTAACCCGCAGCCTCTTACTGACAGTCCAAAATTTTTTTATCAAAACTAATTTTACTTCACCATGCCGGTTGCTGATTTGTTAGGTCTTCATCACTGTGAAATAAAAAAAATAATTCCCCCTGGAATCATAAGTAAGTGTGTGAGTTACAGTTTCCTCTGGAATCATAAGTAAGTGTGTGAGCTACAGTTTTCTCTGGAATCATAAGTAAGTGTGTGAGCTACAGTTTTCTCTGGAATCATAAGTAAGTGTGTGAGTTACAGTGCTCTTGCACTACCTTCAGTGGCAGCCTCGCCCACATGAGATCACGATTGCGTCAGAAACAGGAAGTTTATTTGCAAAGCACATGCTTGGGCCCGTCTCACATCGGAGAATCAGTCTGGCCTATGGTCCTGAGTGGCTGCTGTCAGACATTTTGGCATCTCTCTCTCTCTCTCTCTCTCGCTCTCTCGCTCTCTCGCTCTCGCTCTCTGTCTTTCTCTCTCTCTGTTTTTAAGCTATGGCCTCCTGGGTCTGTGTGTCTGTATTTTTTTTCTCCAGAAAAGGGAGACTTCCTGGCCCTGGATCTGGGAGGGACAAACTTCCGGGTGCTGCTGGTGAAAGTTTCGACCAATGGGAAGCAGCGGGTGGAGATGGAGAACCAGATCTACGCCATTCCGGAACACCTGATGAGGGGGTGTGGCCCCAATGTGAGGAGGCGCGAGAAAGAGAGAGAGAAAAATAAAGAGCAGGACTGAGGGAGGGAGGGAGGGAGAGGAGGAGGAGAATTACAGGAAGGAAAGAAAGAATGGCGGAAGACTAAGACGGGATTTTCCCAAACATAGCTGCAGTAATAAAGTGCGTTTCGTTTTTCCTCTCGAACACAAACATAAGGAGGTGTGTCTGTAAATAGAGCGCAGTTAGCATAGGCCAGGTGGCAGGCTGAGCGCAGTTAGCATAGGCCAGGTGGCAGGCTGAGCGCAGTTAGCATAGGCCAGGTGGCAGGCTGAGCGCAGTTAGCATAGGCCAGGTGGCAGGCTGAGCGCAGTTAGCATAGGCCAGGTGGCAGGCTGAGCGCAGTTAGCATAGGCCAGGTGGCAGGCTGACAGACCTTCCAGTCGTTGATGAAGTCACATTTACCACCCTGCAGTAAATCCATCAAAGAGGAAAGAGGAAATTAGTTTGCCGGCTGCCAGGGTGTATGTAACCTTTGTGACGTGGCTTCCGAAGCAGTGTTTTAATAGCTCTGCTTCCTCCAGACCGGCCGGCCACACGCCTTGTCGGGCGCTGCCAATCCCGCCCGTGCGCCTTGTCGGGCGCTGCCAATCCCGACCGTGCGCCTTGTCCTCTGTTAGCACGTCGTTCTCCCATTGAAAGATGGCCGCTAATGTCCGTTTTTTGATAACAAGTTACCTGTCGTAACCCATTTGACCACGCCCCTTCACCCCATCTGGCCCAATGAGGACCAGGGGGATCAGAAGGGCCAAAAGCGCGGGTTTGAGGCACTGAGAAGGTGCGACTGAAACCCCGCTGAAATCAGGAAACGGCTGTGGAAAAGCAAGACTCGCTGGCGCCCCCTACCTCACCTGGCATTAGCACAGCCACGGAACTGTGACTGTTGACCGCACCTTGTGGTTACACTGTCTCCCCTTTCCCTGATATCCATATGATAATGCAAATAAGTTGTGGGGGGAAAAAAAGGTTGTTGAAATTAGTTGCTTGCACAATTTGCCTAGATTTTGCAATAGTGTGTTCATTACTTATTCACTGATTTTTGAAATGGTACAATGTTTAGAATGTGGCTTTAATTCAACACAGTTGAACACACAATTTAGAGTATTCTGTGCAACTATGCGGCGCCATAATGTAACATATCAGTGTCGCATGTGCACAGACGTGGGGAAAATTGTGTGCTCAAAGCAGAATCGGTATTCATTTTCTATGATCTATTTCCTAAATTTTTGCGGTTTTATTCTTCCGGAAAAATATTTGGTTAGCCTTCTGTAAACTTTTAACTTAGTAAAAATTTTGTCACATGGAAAGTGATGTGATTCTCGGTGAAGCGTTTTCATGTGGGAAACTAGTTCAGCACAGGAACCTCGCCATGCATCTCCGAGGGAGGATTTTTAATCAGTGCAAAATCAAACTAAATGCGTCACGTCTTGTCACAACTATGCAGCCTTTCACACCTGCCAATTAAACCCACGAATGAGAGGAGGGAGAAGCAGAGAAGGCCTAGAAAAGGTTGAGATGCGGAAACATGAAAACTTAAAAGTTTTAAAGTTAAATTGACTTTGAAATTTTTCTGTCTGTGTTTCTATTCCCATTACATTTTGTGTGTGTGTGTGTGTGTGTGTGTGTGTGCCCCCCCAGTTGTTTGACCACATCGCCGATTGTCTGGCCAATTTCCTGGAGAAGATGGGCATTAAGGACAAAAAACTGCCACTTGGCTTCACCTTCTCGTTTCCATGTCAACAGACCAAACTTGACGAGGTGAAGAAGGGCAGGGCAGGGGGGGTCGGGGGGGCGCAAGATGTGGGGTTAATTTTTTATTTGAAGGGAAAACAGTGTAGTTATGACAGCGGCCACAAATTACAATCATTATGATGCACGGAATGTGTGTAACTGTCTCCACGGTGTCTCCTTGGTAACCCCTGCTTGTACAGAGCGTCCTGGTGACATGGACGAAGGGGTTCAAGGCGAGCGGGGTGGAAGGCGAGGATGTGGTCAACCTCCTGAGGAAGGCCATCAAGAAGAGAGGGGTGAGTGAAAAGTCCAATGAAAGGATGTAAAATATTAAATTCAAAGGGGCGTGGTGGTGCATCTGAGACTCCAGCTACGACGAGGTATGGGCATAAACCAGGGAGGGGCCGGGCTGGAGTAATCTGCAGATCAGGGCGAGGGGCAGGGCTGGAGTAATCTGCAGATCAGGGCGAGGGGCAGGGCTGGAGTAATGTGCAGATCAGGGCGAGGAGCAGGGCTGGATCAATCTTGTGAACAGCTTGTTATTGATTGGAATGGCAGTTGGGTTTTATGGCCTCTGGTGCATCCATGTCTTGGGGTTGCTGTGCAGGTCAGAAGTGTCCCGTTTATGTTCCAGACAACGGGAATTTCCATACAAGGCAATTAACTCTGAATTTCTGTTATATTGTGATTTTTCACACACTTGGATGCTTGGAAGCACCTGTGTTATAATCAGTCTTATAATTCGGGGTGATGGCAATGACCACTAACTGGACGGTAATGTCTGCCGGCAGGACTTTGACATAGACATCGTGGCGGTGGTCAACGACACGGTCGGCACCATGATGACCTGCGGATACGACGACCATCACTGCGAGATCGGCCTCATCGTAGGTGAGTCGCCCGACCGAACACGACCAAATGTGACCGAATGTGACCGAACGCGACCGAATGCAACAGCTATTATTATGTAGAGGAGTGGTTACATTTGACATTGCATTACAATCACTTGGCAGACGCTCTTATCCAGAGAGGCAAACAGTAGTGGAGAACATCAGTGTTAAAAAATGCAGCATCACCAAAAAGTGCCCATTAATAATCGATAAGTGCACTGATAACCTAACAAACCACAATTTGTACTGTAGATAAAGAAAATACCACTACGCCGATAAAATATATTTACACAGCTATAATAATATAGCAATATAGCATTACGAGAAAGGTCCAATGAAAGAGAGCAAAAGAAATCTTATCTAAAGGAGGTGGGTGGAGCCATGGCGGCTGTCAGAGCGATTGACGTGGGTTGTGAGATGCATACGAAAATATAAATGTAATATAGAGTACATGCTGTATTTAATACACTGCCTCCAGTCACTCACCCTGCACAAGTTACATGTACTGCATTAGTCAGATCTGGGGGGTATTTAACAAAGCAGGATTACTGAGTTAGCTGGATAACTGCACTGAGTAAACCCCGGAGCCCTCCAAAATGAAGTGTTCATGCTCCGGGTTTTACATGTATTAGTCACATCTGGGCTGTTCAACTGGTCACCCAGGGCTCAAATGCGGCTTACCACAGACGTACTCTCAGCTCTTCGATCATCGAGGTTGTGTCCGCCGAGTCACAAGACCATTTCCATAGCTGTGATATTTCGCTTCCGTCTCGTTTTGTGACCGTTTTGGTGCCCCCAGGGACGGGTACGAACGCCTGCTACATGGAGGAGATGCGGCACCTGGAGCTGGTGGAGGGGGACGAGGGGCGCATGTGCGTCAACATGGAGTGGGGGGCTTTCGGAGACGACGGGGCGCTGGACGACCTGCGTACGGAGTTTGATCGGGACATCGATGCCGGCTCCCTCAACCCGGGCAAGCAGCTGTGAGTGACAGGCCTCCCCCCCCCTACCTCCACACCGAGCCCCGTACACACTGCCGCGCCGTGGCTTCGCTCAAAGGACAATGTTACTCCTGTTCAATGTTTTCAATCGCTGTCCTTAGTACTCACTGCAGTGTGAACGCAACAGCGCAGCCTTTTTTCCTTTTGACGATGTAAATATTGCTCGAGCTGAAATTAACCTCCCGGGTCAGCTACAGTACTCCGCAATGCGTTTCTTCCTGTCTTGCCCACAACGAAACAGAGAACGAACACGTAGCAGTCAGGGAAAATGCGATAGAATTATATTAATGGGTCGCTCGGCCATTTGTGCGGCAAAGTTTCATGGAACACTGCTGTTTCCATAGTGATCTAAAGAGCTTACGGGGTCTCTATACTCTAGACTTTCTGTGTGGAATAAAGGCTGAATGGCGGCAGGGAACCAGCGGTGTTATTTGTTTTTGAGTGACACGCCGCGCCTCTCCGCTCAGGTTCGAGAAGATGATCAGCGGGATGTACATGGGAGAGCTGGTGCGACTCGTTCTGCTGAAGATGACCAAAGAGGGCCTGCTGTTCCAGGGCCAGACCACGCCTGACCTCCTGGCCACCGGACACTTCCAGACCAGCTTCGTCTCCGCCATCGAGAACGAGAGGTCAGCGCCGCCGTCACGTCCCATCTCTACTATACGCTCAAATTCAAAATGGTGGGCAGAGGCTGTCAGGATGGAACCATTACACTCTCAGAAGAAAGGGTTCCAAAAGGCTCCTCTGTGTCTCCTTAGTGGAACCCTGTCAAGGGGTTTAATCTGGGAGCTTTCACACTTTTCACACCTATCATAGAGGGTTTCATAAAGAATTAAAAAGGGTTCCCCTATAGAGACAAGCCAAAGAACACTTTTTTTCTGAGAATGTATATATTAAAGTGATGGTCAAGGGATTCTAAAAACTTCAAATAACCACAACATATCACAGAGGGATGTATCTACTACACACCCACCAAATATCTTTTCAAGAAAATGTCAATAGGTATATTAATATACATCTCAAAGTTATTTATGGTACCGTTCTACTGGACCCGGTACAGGGTCCATTGGGCTCAAAAGGTTAAAGGCCCATTCATTCATTTTGGTTGCTAATTGAATGAAAATTAAGTGCATAGAAACTACTTCGGTGGATAATGGCTCTCGTCGTATTTTTGTTACTGTAACCAGCCACTGAACAATACGACAAAACCATTTCCAAGGCATGGTTTATTTGGCAAAATCTTAACTATCTATTATTTTCGATATATTATCTGACGAATGAGCAGTGCACCAAGTAAAAATGACGCGTGAGTGATTAGTTCGTTTCCATGCTGAGCTGTGCAAGGAGAAAGCTAATGTCACTAGCTAGCACCACAGAGGGATGGATAAAAAGGTGAAAGATTGGGAGAGGGATAAAATTGGTATAGAGATAAAAAGAGCGGGAAAAAATTAACACTTTAGCTATAACTAACTATTCCAAATCCAAAAAACGCGCGCGGCGCACTATTCTGACTATTTCAAACAAACAAAACAACCGCGTTCGTCAGTCTTCAGAGTTCAGGATTCAGACTTTGGGGATGTGATGGTTTCCAGGGAGAATCAATCAAATGAAATGGAATGGAGGAACAGACCAAACCACAAAAAAACCCAAAAAAAAAAAAAAAAAGAAAAAAAAAGAACAAAGAAAAAAAAAAAAACAAGCAAAATAAAAAAGGAAAAAACAAACAGAAGTGAACAACAGTAAAGAACACAAAACTAAGTCTCTCGAGCTCAACACGGGACACGGGAACGAAAAAAAAAAGAAAAAAAAAAAAAAAAAAAAAAAAAAAAAAAAAGAAAAACAAGGCCAAAAAAAAAAAAAAAAAAAAAAAAAAAAAAAAAGAAAAAAGTGAGAACAAAAAGCACAAAATAGCACACGAAGCTAACAGGAGAGATGAGAGTAAGTAGTAGTAAGTTATAATGAACTGGATTTGTAACCGAAAGTTCAGGTTTTTAGATCGAGTTTCAGTTTCGGACACTTCTTTGTGAAGGTACTTAACCTAACTGAGCCTTGTACTTACATCCAGGTGTAATGCTGAGATACAAACATGTAAAGTTGTGTTGTGTAAGTGGAATAGAGAGTCTGCCTGTGTGTAAAAAAAAAAAAAAAAAAAAAAAAAAAAAAAAAAAAAAAATAAAAAAAAAAAAAAATAATAAAGAAAGTCAAAAACCAACAAATATCACAATATCACAAAAAAAGGCTATAAACTGGCTAAATGCTGTAATGTAATACGAAAAGACAAAGATGAAGCGGGGGAGCGGAAGAAGTGGGGAAGTTAAAAATGAAAGCAGAGCAAAATGAATAACGAGCAAGAGAAGAAGCAAAACCGGAATGAAACACGAATAAAAAAAAATCAAAAATCCGGAACGGAAAAAAGAAAAAAAAAAAAACACACAAAAAAACAGAACAACCAACCACAAACCAAAAGAACAGACACAGGACGACAGGCCGGTTTATGATGAGGAGGTAAAATATCGATTGGTTATATGTATTGTTGTTATGTGTACGTGGTAAAAGTTCGACTCCACCTTTTTTTGAGCATACAGGAATAAAGCGATGTAGATGAAATGTAACGAGATTGTAATTAAATTAATTTCTCGCGCTTTATTGGTACTCAGTACATACCTTAATAGCCATAAATAACGTGGTTATAAGCACATTACGGATTTTCCTTGACTGTCACTTTAAAGTCGCAGATTATAAATCAAGTTTTTAATTTTAAAAAAACGTATGTTGTGTTGTACAGTGTTGTAATGTTATGGTACCTCTCTCTTTCTCAGAGATAATGAGGGTTTGGTGAATGCAGAGAAGATTCTGGTTGATCTGGGCCTGACGCCCTCAGCAGAGGACTGCGTAGCAACACAGCGGGTGTGCCAGATCATTTCCACGCGCGCCGCGCACCTGTGTTCGGCTGCGCTGACCGCCGTGCTCAGGCAGATCCGTGACAACAAGGCCGCCGAGAGACTGCGCAGCACCGTGGGAGTGGACGGATCAGTCTACAAGAACCACCCACAGTGAGCAGAGCTGTGTGTGTGTGTGTACATCTGTGCGTGTGGATAGGTGGGTATAGGAGAGGAATGCAGAGACGTTATAGTATCGCTTGTAAGAGTACCAGAAAATAAGCTACCAAGAGTCTTTTGATGTTGTTGGGTCACAGACATCAGGAAGTGATGGCACGCAAAGGATATGCGACCAAATATTTAAATATTTGTGTATGTTAGCGTATATATGTAGGAATGTGTTTGTGTATGTTAGTGTATATATGTTGGAATGTGTTTGTTAGGGTATATATGTTGGAATGTGTTTGTGTATGTTAGTGTATATATGTAGGAATGTGTTTGTGTATGTTAGTGTATATATGTAGGAATGTGTTTGTTAGTGTATTGTTAGAGAAAAATAAATCTATGCATTACTCAATGATTAAAGCTATTAAATAGAGGTGTTTATTATCCAAAATGTATTATCACATGTTTACTGGAAGGTTTTGACACAATCAGACAAAACCTGTTAGTCATAAAGGGGGGGTCTGGTGAAAGGAGATTGAAGGCTTATGAATGTGAAACTAGAACGGAAAGTCCTGTGCAGTAAACAGAATGTTGCAAAAAGCACATTCTGTAGATAAAGGAATGGAGGAGTATTCAGACATTATCCGCTTATGATTGGATGGTTTTTGCTGCATTAAGAAGAATATAACTACAGGAGGGCTGTATTCTTTTGTTAGAGTGTATGCTACGCAGCTGTATGTGATACATCTCTCCTTGTTTGTTGCTGCAGTAATAAAGCTTGTAAAAGGAAAACTTCCTTGCTGTTTGAAAAAGACTCAGTTTGTACTTTGTACGAAACTAGAGCTAGTTTTCACGGGATACTTTGCAAGAAGTTCACAAACCCACAAGATAGAAGGGAAATTTCCCTGACAGTATATATGTAGGAATGTGTTTTGCGGGTGTTAGCGTATATATGTAGGAATGTGTTTTGCGGGTGTTAGTGTATATATGTAGGAATGTGTTTTGCGGGTGTTAGCGTATATATGTAGGAATGTGTTTTGCGGGTGTTAGCGGACGCATAAACCCCTCCCTCTCCCGCCGTCCCTAGGTTTGCGCGGCGGTTGCATAAGATGGTGCGCCGCTTGGTGCCGGACTGCGACGTGCGTTTCCTGCGCTCCGAGGATGGCAGCGGCAAGGGCGCCGCCATGGTTACGGCGGTGGCATACCGTCTGGCTACCCAGCAGGCCGAGCGGCAGCGGGTGCTGGACACGCTGCGCTTGAGCCGCGAACAGCTGCTGGAGGTGAAGAAGAGGATGGAGGAGGAGATGAGAAAAGGCCTGGCCAGAGAGACGCACCACGGCGCCACCGTAAAAATGCTCCCCACCTTCGTCAGGGCCACACCTGATGGCACAGGTAAGGGTGGCAGGACTGGAGGAGGGGAGGAGAGGAGAGGAAGAGAGGAGAGGATTATCTGTCAGATTACTAACCATTTTTTAAAGAATAAGAACTATTAGTGAGAACAGAATAATTTTGTGTGATTTTACATTTTTGGTTTCATTATGTGGTTGGTTGAAAATGTTCAGGGATGAGCAGGACTGGTTCAAATTTTACCGTCATCTGTAGAATTATTTCAATGGAGTAGTGTTGTGTGTGTGTGCGGTGTATATGGTGTGTGTGTGTGTGTGTGTGTGTGTGTATGGTTTGTGTATGCGTGTGTGTATGGTGTGTGTGTGTGTGTGTATATGGTGTATGTGTGTGTGTTTATATGGTGTATGCGTGTGTGTGTGTGTGTGTGTGTATACGGTGTGTGTGTGTGTTAAACTATCCCCCTGCATGCTCACCTCTCTCTCTCAGAGCACGGGGACTTCCTGGCACTGGATCTGGGCGGGGCTAATTTCCGGGTGCTACTGGTGCGTGTGCGGAGTGGGAAGCGGCGAAGCGTGGAGATGCACAACAAGATCTACGCCATTCCCCAGGAGATCATGCACGGCACGGGGGAGGAGGTGCGTCTCTCTGCAACCTCCCTACAACCACCCTACAACCTCCCTGAAACCTCCCCACAACCACCCTGCAACCTTCCCACAACCCACAACCACCCTGCAACCTCACCACAATCTCCCCACAATCCACAACCACCCTGCAACCTCAACACAACCTCTCTGCAACCTTCCCACAACCACCATGCAACCTCACCACAATCTCCCCACAACCCACAACCACCCTGCAACCTCCCCACAACCTTCCTGCAACCTTACCAGAACCTCCCCACAACCCACAACCCCCCTGCAACCTCCCCACAACCTTCCTGCAACCTTATCAGAACTTTTCTGCAACCTCCCCACAACCTTCCTGCTATTTCGCCACAACCTCCCTGCAACCTCCCCACAGCCTCTCTGCAATCTCCCTACAATCTCCCTGCAACCTCTCCACAACCTCCCTGCAACCTCGCCACAACCTCCCTGCAACCTCCCCACAGCCTCTCTGCAATCTCCCTGCAACCTCCCCACAGCCTCTCTGCAATCTCCCTACAATTTCCCTGCACCCACCTTGCAACTTTCCCAGAACCTCCCCACAACCACCCTGCAACCTCCCTGCAACCCCTCCCCTCATAACCTCTTCCTTTGCCACAGGAATGAGTGTAATGCAGGCTAGCTGGTTGTCCGGGTAGCTGATTCATAAGCCATGCGTGACTCATGAAAGCCTCTTCTCTGATGGTCATGCAAGGCTTATTCTATAATTAAATATTGCCCTTGCTCAGGTTTTAAAGTTATTTCTGTCAGGACATTTTCATCTATTGAATGTATGAATGAAGATATAATTATTTTGGTTTGGCGCTGAATGGATCTATCAAACAGGGAGCACAGGGACACATCTCTTCTACTAAACAGGAGATATACCAAATGGGAGAGCAGAATGGGAGAGATCTGACTTGCTTTTAAAAGCAGAATGGGAGAGATCTGACTCGCTTTTAAAAGCAGAATGGGAGAGATCTGACTCGCTTTTAAAAGCAGAATGGGAGAGATCTGACTCTCGCTTTTAAAAGCAGAATGGGAGAGATCTGACTTGCTTTTAAAAGCAGAATGGGAGAGATCTGACTTGCTTTTAAAAGCAGAATGGGAGAGATCTGACTCGCTTTTAAAAGCAGAATGGGAGAGATCTGACTCTCGCTTTTAAAAGCAGAATGGGAGAGATCTGACTCGCTTTTAAAAGCAGAATGGGAACGATCTGACTCTCGCAATTAAAAGCAGTGTGGGAACGATCTGAGTTGAGTATGAGAACATGTGTTTGCTGAGGCTGACCATTGGTCAGATGCAGCTAGAGTTTCCTGAATGAACTTCATGCACAACGCATCATTGTTAAGTAGCCTTGGAGTCCAGGACTGGAGCTGTCATAGGGTCCAGGGTTCTGTGAGCTGTCATAGGGTCCAGGGTTCTGTGAGCTGTCATAGGGTCCAGGGTTCTGTGAGCTGTCATAGGGTCCAGGGTTCTGTGTATTTAGGACCCCTGTCCTCCTGTTCACAGTGGTCTCTCTGCCCCCTCTTTGTCTGCGCAGTTGTTTGATCACATCGTCCACTGCATCGCAGACTTCTTGGAGTACATGGGCCTGAAGGGAGTGTCTCTACCGCTGGGATTCACCTTTTCCTTCCCCTGTCAACAGAACAAGCTGGACGAGGTCAGACACACGCACACACACACACACTAACACGCACACACACACACACACACACACACACTAACACACACAGACACTAACACACACACACACACACACTAACACACACACTAACACGCACACACACACACCCTAATACACACACACACACACACACACACACACACACACATACCTTCACCATCCCCTGCCAACAGAACAAGCTGGACCAGGTCAGACACACACACACACACACACTACACAGATGCACGCGTACACACACACACACTCACACACACTCCTCCTCCTCTTCCTCTCCCTCCAGGGCGTGCTGTTGAAGTGGACGAAGGGTTTTAAGGCGTCAGGCTGTGAGGGAGAGGATGTCGTTACACTACTGAAGGACGCCATCCACCGGAGGGAGGTGAGCGTGCGGGACCCCCGCACCCCTCTCACACCCTTATGCCCTGAAACACACACAACGCCCTGTCCCATATACGCCCCAAAAACTCCCCCTCTCACACCCTTATGCCCTGAAACACACACAACGCCCTGTCCCATATACGCCCCAAAAACTCCCCCTCTCACACCCTTATGCCCTGAACCAAACACAATGCCCTGTCCCATATACGCCCCAAAAACTCCCCCTCTCTCACCCTTATGCCCTGAACCAAACACAACGCCCTGTCTCATATACGCCCCAAAAACTCCCCCTCTCTCACCCTTATGCCCTGAACCACACACAACGCCCTGTTCCATACACGCCCCAAAAACTCCCCCTCTCTCACCCTTATGCCCTGAAACACACACAACGCCCTGTCCCATATACGCCCCAAAAACTCCCCCTCTCACACCCTTATGCCCTGAAACACACACAACGCCCTGTCCCATATACGCCCCAAAAACCCCCCCTCTCACACCCTTATGCCCTGAACCACACACAATGCCCTGTCCCATATACGCCCCAAAAACTCCCCCTCTCTCACCCTTATGCCCTGAACCACACACAATGCCCGGTCCCATATACGCCCCAAAAACTCCCCCTCTCTCACCCTTATGCCCTGAACCAAACACAACGCCCTGTCTCATATACGCCCCAAAAACTCCCCCTCTCTCACCCTTATGCCCTGAACCACACACAACGCCCTGTTCCATACACGCCCCAAAAACTCCCCCTCTCTCACCCTTATGCCCTGAAACACACACAACGCCCTGTCCCATATACGCCCCAAAAACTCCCCCTCTCACACCCTTATGCCCTGAAACACACACAATGCCCTGTCCCATATACGCCCAAAAAACTCCCCCTCTCACACCCTTATGCCCTGAACCAAACACAATGCCCTGTCCCATATACGCCCCAAAAACTCCCCCTCTCACACCCTTATGCCCTGAAACACACACAACGCCCTGTCCCATATACGCCCCAAAAACTCCCCCTCTCTCACCCTTATGCCCTGAAACACACACAACGCCCTGTCCCATATACGCCCCAAAAACTCCCCCTCTCTCACCCTTATGCCCTGAAACACACACAACGCCCTGTCCCATATACGCCCCAAAAACTCCCCCTCTCACACCCTTATGCCCTGAAACACACACACAACGCCCTGTCCCATATATGCCCCAAAAACTCCCCCTCTCACACCCTTATGCCCTGAAACACACACAACGCCCTGTCCCATATACGCCCCAAAAACTCCCCCTCTCACACCCTTATGCCCTGAAACACACACAACGCCCTGTCCCATATACGCCCCAAAAACTCCCCCTCTCTCACCCTTATGCCCTGAAACACACACAACGCCCTGTCCCATATACGCCCCAAAAACTCCCCCTCTCACACCCTTATGCCCTGAAACACACACAACGCCCTGTCCCATATACGCCCCAAAAACTCCCCCTCTCACACCCTTATGCCCTGAAACACACACAACGCCCTGTCCCATATACGCCCCAAAAACTCCCCCTCTCTCACCCTTATGCCCTGAACCACACACAACGCCCTGTCCCATATACGCCCCAAAAACTCCCCCTCTCACACCCTTATGCCCTGAAACACACACATTACATTACAGGCATTTAGCAGATGCTCTTATCCAGAGCGACTTACACAGCATTTTGCATTTATACATAGTATCCATTGATACAGCTGAATACATACTGAAGCAATGCGGGTGAAGTACCTTGCTCAAGGGTACAACGGCAGTGTCCTACCTGGGACTGAAACCCTACCTGGGAATCAAACCTGCAACCTTTTGGTTACAAACCCAGTTCCTTAACCATTATACTACACTGCCGCCCAGTGTCCCATATACGCCCCAAAAACTCCCCCTCTCTCACCCTTATGTTCTCTTACCAGGAGTTTGATCTGGACGTGGTTGCCGTGGTTAATGACACGGTCGGTACAATGATGACCTGTGGTTACGAGGACACTCACTGCGAAGTGGGACTGATCGTGGGTACGTCTGCTGTCTGTCGCCACCTGTCCGTCTGTTTTCATTGCAAAAAATCTGTCTCAACAAGCGTTTTAGTGTTTTACTGAGAAATAAAATAAATTCTGTCAAGTAGAAAATATTAGCTTGTTTTAAGTTACTTTTTGCTTGTCAAGTGAAATTGTCTTTATCCCATTGACAACATCTTGAAATTAGTCAAATTTCTCACCTCATTGGCAATGATTTTTTCTTATTTAGCAAAAATTTTAGAAATAAGATTTTAAGTCTAAATGTAAGACTGTAATACTTGTTAGGATTGACTGGTTTTTGCGGTGTTTGAAATGCCCCCGTGCCTCAGAGGATTGACTGGTTTTTGCGGTGTTTGAAATGCCCCCGTGCCTCAGAGGATTGACTGGTTTTTGCGGTGTTTGAAATGCCCCCGTGCCTCAGAGGATTGACTGGTTTTTGCGGTGTTTGAAATGCCCCCGTGCCTCAGGCCCCTATCTCAGGAAGAGAGTAGTCACTGTGTGGATTTCTGGGGTTTCCCAGGTCCTGTAGCAGAGGTAGAAACTCTGCGGGTTTTCAACACCAGGCTTGATACAGAGCTACATACTATCCATCTAGTTTGTAGGTAAACAGTGAGCGCTAGGTATCCTGTAGTGGTAGGCAAGCATTGTTGGGCTGAATGGCCTGTTCTCGTCATTAAGTTATGTTATGTTATGTTATGTTATGTTATGCAGGGCTCCAGACTAACATTTTACACTGGTGGAAGTGCTGATATGAATCATGATTGGTAAAAAATTCTCAGGGATCTGCATGGTTTTTTTTTTTATTCAAAAGATTTCATAGTGTTTCAAATAAATATGCGATTTTAGACTCTATTCTGCAGCCAAAGCATCCTTAAGTGCTCAATCGGTTGCGTCATTACTTCACCAGCGGAGACGTGAATGTACGGCCCGCACCCAAGTACAAGTGTTTAAAACTAAAAAGATGATGGATCATATCAGAGGTTCCGGCTTTGGGAAGGAAGGCATATAATCCGGGTGCAACAAAGAAGAATTAAATAGAGACATCAGAGGAAAAATGTGGGCACACAGAGATTGATTGCTTTCAGTCAGTAGACCTTCATGAGATAATTAAAGTTGGTCAAAGACCGATATTTTTAATGCAATGAGTGACCATTGCTGACTGTGTTAGAAAAGACCTGTCCTTGTGCATTTTAATGCCCCGAAAGCTTCGCTTTTATTAAAAACCTGCTATTGATCTCAATGTGCGTCAGGGTTTTTATACTGTTCTTCAGCTATCCTTCACCGTGTTCCTTGGTTACCTTCAGTGAGCAGTGTAAGGCATTCATCCCGCGTCCTCTTCATCACCACTCAGAGATGGTAGACAAAAGACGTTTAGACAAAGACATCTCGAACGATTTACTTGAAAAGACAAACCGGTTGGAACTGTGATATTTAGACCGATCGCAGACAGAGGCGGGTCAAAGAACAACAAACTTCACCTGAGAAGGTTCAGCTCGGCAGCCTGCGCTCCACAGACGTCGTACGAAGGCCAAAAAATCTATTCAATGTCTGCAGTATGCCGTCCGCTTTATTCTCTGGTTCGAGTAGTTCAGATGAAGTATTTGACCCAGGTCTTGGTGGGAGGTGTGTACACGAGCGTGTGCGCGCGCGCGCCTTTTCGATGACGGCCCTGTTGTCCCGCTACACTCCGCAGGCACAGGTACGAACGCCTGCTACATGGAGGAGATGTGTAACGTTGAGCTGGTGGAGGGGGACGAGGGGCGCATGTGTGTCAACATGGAATGGGGGGCTTTCGGGGACCAGGGGGAGCTGGATGACTTCTGCACTGCGTTCGACTGGGCCGTGGATGAGCTGTCTGCCAACCCCGGCAAGCAAAGGTAGAGCGGGGCATGGGGCATGGGGCATGGGGGGGGGGGGGATGAGGGAGGGGCAGAGAGAGGCGGAGAGGGGGAATGAGACAGAAAGTGAGAGAGATAAAATACCATGTTAGACATTACATTACATTACATTACAGACATTTAGCAGACGCCCTTATCCAGAGCGACTTACACAACTTCTTATTACATCTTATTACATTTATCCATTCCTATACAGCTGGATATATACTGAAGCAATGCAGGTTAAGTATCTTGCTCAAGGGTACAACGGCAGTGTCCTACCTGGGAATCGAAACTGCAACCTTTCGGTTGCAAGTCCAGTTCTTTAACCATTATACTACACTGCCGCCACTAGACATCCAAACTTCACCATTGGAATTCCTGGATATCGTGAATACTACCTCCACAAAGTACGTTGCTAACCAATTAGCATGCTAACTAAGGAACGTTTACATGTGATGTAACCTATAGATAATACATTTGTATGTAGGCTCTGCATCTTTAGTGCCCATAAACTGTGCATATTTTCTGGGAATGTGCAGTTAAATATTTAATATTGTGTTATAAAAGCATGAAAAGGAGAAATGACGCCCCCAGTTCGGTCGGACCACGTTGACCCTGCGGCGCGGTAGCGTAGCGGGGGACTGACTCCGCCCCTCTTTCTGCTCCTGCAGGTATGAGAAGATGATCAGCGGGATGTACCTCGGGGAGGTGGTGAGGAACGTGCTCCTGGACTTTACCGCTAAGGGCCTGCTGTTTCGCGGTCAGCTCTCCGAGCGCCTGAAGACCCGCGGCATCTTCGAGTCTCGCTTCCTGTCCCAGATCGAGAGGTGCGCTGCGTGTGCACCCGTTACGTCCTCCTGCCCTAGGTTTTGGGACAGCCGTTTCCAAACTCTGTCCTGGTTTTCCAGTTTTCTGACCCTAATTGCGACCTCTGAATTGTTGGTGTGGCTGTATCCCATTCTCCGGAAACGTTAAGTCCGTGAGTGGTTAGGGTTGTCTCATTGTGAAAACACCGTTTTTGGCAAGTGCTCTTACGTGGACTTTACCTGCACTTTTTGCAAGTCTGGATCAATGCAGACTTACTGCCTTATGCCATTAAAGTCTGCAAGTCTTTACCGTAAATTCCGGACTATTGAGCGCACCTGAATAAAAGCCGCACCAACGAAATTTAGAAGAAAAAAAAAATTTGTACATATATAGGCCGCACTTGTCTATAAGCCGCAGGTGTCCACGTTGTAACATGAGATATTTACGTACACAGAAAGATGATACACAGTAGGGATGTGCGCGTTTAGTCGACTAGACGATTAAACGTTGCTACCCTCGCTAGTCGGCACCAGAAATACTAGTCGGTTAAACTTATTATTTTATTAATGTACACATTTAAATTACATATTGACATAATTTGCACTGAAATGTCATGTTTTCCTGGTTAAATGTTGCTTTATAAAAAAACGAGCATCTGTTACTAATGTTAACAACGCCGGATTAAAAAAAATATATATATTTGTTTTAAACGAAGGAAAAAAACAAAACGCATTAGCCTGTTCGCCCTGCAAGTTAAACCAGCGAGGTGGAAAAAGTAAGTAGGCCTATCGCGTTGTTGAATAGCCCAATAAAACGAATCTAATGTCACGTCGATCAGTAGGCCTACGTAATTGTTATTTTTTTGTGGGCCTATTATTGGTAGTTTTTCTGATGACCGATTATTATTTTTTACTGTATTTGCTATGCGATCGCGTTCACCCAATGAAAATACCGTTGTAATAATCAGGCACGTTTCCTAAAAACGTTTTGCAGCAGCTCTATTTCCTTCTTCGACAGCCAGATCGATTGCCTTTAACTTAAAAGCTGCATCATATGCATTTCTTCGTGTGTTTTCCATGATGAGGGTGTGTGCATGATGCGCAAAACGGCTGTTCAAAACACAATCAAACTAGCGTCTTCCTCGGCGCATTATCTCTTCCACCTGTCTGTCTCGCTCTTGCGCTTCCTGCTAGAGCGCCCCCCTGGAGGCCGTTAGCCCGTAAAAATCTATAGATTAGCCGCATCGTTGTTTAGGCCGCAGGGTTCAAAGCGTGTGAAAAAAGTAGCGGCTTATAGTCTGGAAATTACGGTACATTTTTTAATTACATTTTTAAATTAAAGTCCACAGTCCACCATCAGTTTGGGTTTCAGCCTGTAGTGTTATGTTCAGAGACAGGGTATGACGTTAACACCACCTACAAGCCAACGGCTGGTGAAATTTTTATTGTGGCTGGTAAGATTTTCTACTCTAGCAGCCACTTTGGCCAGTAACCAACCAGATTGTGTTATATTGTAATGCGGATGGAAAAGTGTTGAAAATAGCTGGTGATTTTTAGAATCCACAAGTCACTCCAGTGCCCTTTTGAGAGTGTAGTGTGTTATTGAGGGTGTAGTGTGTCATTGAGGGTGTAGTGTGTTATTGAGAGTGTAGTGTGTCATTGAGGGTGTAGTGTGTCATTGAGGGTGTAGTGTGTCATTGAGGGTGTTGTGTGTTATTGAGAGTGTAGTGTGTCATTCAGGGTGTAGTGTGTCATTGAGGGTGTAGTGTGTCATTGAGGGTGTAGTGTGTTATTGAGAGTGTAGTGTGTCATTGAGGGTGTAGTGTGTCATTGAGGGTGTAGTGTGTTATTGAGGGTGTAGTG
>CM040404.1:5978441-6038441 GCA_022702515.1 Ilyophis sp. 1 JC-2022 | reverse complement strand
CCAGCAGTCCCTGTGGCTCCCTATACGCTTTATAGTGCACTATGTAGAGAATCTACCATTTTGAAGGGTGGCAGAATTCTACTTCGTTCTGTGTACTGTGTACTAGCATACTGCATACTGTTTAATGACGGGCAGTATGCAAAAAAAGCTAATACCCGGAAATACAGGTGCAGCTCAAAAAATTAGAATATCATGAAGAAGTTCAATATTTTTTGTCACTCATTTCAGAAAGTGAAACTCATATATTATATAGATTCATTACACATAAAGTGAAATATTTCAAGCCTTTATTTCTTGTAATTTTGATGATTATGGCTTACAGCTAATGAAACCCAAAATTCAGTGTCTCAGAAAATTAGAATATTTTGCTTTAACATATTTTTAAAGTATCATATTTAATATTTGGTCGCATATCCTTTGCATGCTGTTACTTCCTGAAGTCTGTGACCAATCAACATCAAAAGACTCGAGATATCTTATTTTCAGGTACTGTTACAAGCGATACTATAACCTCTCTGCATTTGAACTGATCTCTATGGGAATTGGGGGGTGAGACTAGATTCAGCTGTAAATTACACTGGTACAGTATGGAACACATGGCTGGCTAAATGGCTGTAAGTCATCAAGGGTCTGAGCTATCGAACGAGCCACAAAGCATCACTCTGTTGCCAGATATGGAGTAGATGTGGATGGATCACTGCAAGGGTTATTTCTCCTGACTCATATAGAACTCTATGGGGAAAAAAGTCAGGAGAAACAACCCTTAAAGGGATCCATCCACATCTACTCCATATCTGGCCGCAGAGTGATGGTTTGGGGCTCGTTTGATACCTTAGACCCTTGATGACGTACAGCCATTTCGCCAGTCATGTGTTCCATACTGTACCAGCGTAATTTACAGCTGAATCTAGTCTCACCCCCCAGTTCTCATAGAGATCAGTTCAAATGCAGAGAGATTATAGTATCGCCTGTAACAGTACCTGAAAATAAGATATTGAGAGTCTTTTGATGTTGATTGGTCACAGACTTCAGGAAGTAACAGCATGCAAAAGATATGCGACCAAATATTAAATATGATACTTTAAAAATATGTTAAAGCAAAATATTCTAATTTTCTGAGACACTGAATTTTGGGTTTCATTAGCTGTAAGCCATAATCATCAAAATTACAAGAAATAAAGGCTTGAAATATTTCACTCTATGTGTAATGAATCTATATAATATATGAGTTTCACTTTCTGAAATGAGTGACAAAAAATATTGAACTTTTTCACGATATTCAAATTTTTTGAGCTGCACCTGTAAGTATATCATCTGGGGATTTTAAGTGCACTACATTTTGAGGACATTTTACCTACTTAACAATGTTCTCATTCACTGTACTCAACTAGCATTCTCAATTGTATTGAAGGGCGTTGATTCGGATATGGCCTCAGTTTTGGAAACCATTCACATGGCTAAAGAGATATAAAGTGTATAGGGAGCCATTCCAGACGCAGCCCTGGAGAGACTACCACTGCGTTATAACATAATGAAAGTTCTGGAAGTTTAGGTACAGTTTTTCTGTGTTACTGTTGGTACCACGCCTCTTTTTAAAGTTCCTCCAAACATAGGCTTTCGCTGTGACTATTGGGTCCAAACAGCTGTTTATGAGCGATTTCCCACAAGCCTAAGATGTTTGCATTGTTACTGCAACGTTTTGAGGTTTTTCATTAAGAACAGTTTCTGTTGTTTTATTGAGCCTAGTTTGTTCAGTTTTGACGAAGATACATAATCTGTGAGATTGTACTGCTTCACATCACTTGCAATATAAATAAATAAAATAATAATGGAAAAAGAACTGATAATAAAATCACTGTGAAAACATAACAAAAACCAGGTACCAAAGGCAAAAAAATATCTAAAAATATTTAAAAATTGTAACCTTACAATTGTATAAAAGTAAGGCTGTGATATGGTGACCAATTATATTTCTGGAAACATTCCAACTATATGTGCAATAGCAGCATGACTTTTTGTTCAAATAAGCTTACAATAATGTTACGTTTGGACTACTGTGGCAAAGACACCATTTAAATGGCCAACACTGATTTATTTAGCCCAAGTGCATGGAGATTGGGAGTGATGCAATGCACGTAGGTAAAACGTGATTACACAAAGGGCAGAGGTGGGCAACGAGGACTGTATCTGTTTCTGCTTTTCGTGCCAATTTCTGGTCTTTATGACTTTATTAGCCTACCATTTTCACCAACACTTTTAGCTACATTTCTTGATAGGCACATGAATGACAATCGAAGACTGTTCTACTGTGATCTAATCTATCAGTGAAGCAGTGTTTGTGTTTACAGCCAATTAGCTAATTTAGCTAGGGTGATTGGTGGAAACAAAAACCTGCATACACACCAGCCCTCCAGGAATGGGATTGCCCACCCCTGACATAGGGGCTAAAGTAGACATTGCTTCTGATTAGGGTTAGAGTGTTTTTCTCCCTCAGACATTGTGAGAATTCACAAGTGTGAATTCGTATTTACTGTTTCATTCCTGCGTCAGACCTGGGTAAAATCATTTTAAAAAAGGTTTCACCAATGTTCAGAACAAAATTCCTCTTTCATACAATTGTGCGTTCTGGTTGGTTTATAACGTATTACGTTGAAAATTCTCAGGAATTCTGGCAGAATGGCATGTGAAGAGATCAAGGGGCCTGATTTACTAAGACTTACTGAGACATTTAGAGTGTGCAAACCTTTCAACACACACGAAACCAATAACACGATCAATGATTGGTGCAAAACCAATAGCATGACCAATCATTGGTCGTGTTATTGGTTTTGCGTGTGCTAAAGGTCTTAGTAAATCAAGCCACACGGGTTTTGAGTACATATTTGACCTTTGGCCTTTGGTCTGCCTGTGAAGGGCAGATTCACATTCACTGACCGGCTCAAGGATGCTGCTACCTTTATTCTGAATGATAAAAATAACATTTTAAATGTGCTGTAGAAATGCAACTAATATTGCAGTTTAGTTTTGCCACTTAGGAATATGAGAAAATATAAATCCAGTGAGCCAATTCTGTTTTTCATCATTTCTTTGGCCCAGGAAAGGATGGTTTGGATCAATGTTGGCTTGTTCCTTCATAATCTTCATTTTCGTCAAATGGATCAATGTTCTGATGTTCTGAAAGAAGTGAACATTTGGCTGGACTGGAATTATTAAGAATAGAAATCCAGACACTGGTTGGTAGCCTTGGGTAAAATGTGCTATTGTAATTCAAGGTTCAGGTATTGTATTAGCATTTGATTCACCCACTTCAACTGATTTTTGTAAATATACGCTAATTCCGAATTTAATGCCTGCAACACTTTCCAAAAAAGTTGGGACCGGGGCAAAAAAAGAACTGGGAAGTTCAAAAAACACCTGTTTGGAACATTCCACAGGTGACGCTATCATGACTGGATCACTTAAAGGGTTGTTTCTCCTGACTTATTTTTCCATAGAGTTCAAATGAGTCAGGAGGAACAACCCTTCAAGTGATCCATCCATATCTACTGCATACCTGGCAGCAGCGTGATGGTTTGAGTCTTGTTTGATACCTCAGATCTTTCTTTGTACTGTTTTCAATTAAATACTGTATATATGTAAAAGAGAATTTACAAACCACTGCTTTCTGCTTTTATGTGCATTTTACATACTGTCCCAACTTTTTTGGAATTTGGTTTTGAAACATATATTTATTATATTTTTATGTATCTATATATATATACACATGTAATGGACATAATTCGAATGTCCATGTGTATACATGCTTGGAATTACAGATAAACTGTGATTATGTACAGATTTGAAAAAAAAAGATTAGATGCACTTATTTTATAGGCCATTTTCCTTATTGGAGCACTACAAACCAGTTGCTACTAGTTTAGGTAGGTACCGTTTTGATTATTTAGTATTTTTCTGTGAATAAGTTTAAAGTAAAAGACAAAAGGAATACAAAACGCGGAGATAAGGAAAGAAGGGCATGATCCATGACAATATCCTTTATTTTTACAGGTAGTCTCATTGAGATCAAGATCTCTTTTACAAGAGAGACCTGCGAACAAAATAAAAACATGTATAAAACTTTAAAGAGACAAGTACAATTGAGCTACGTTAACACTCAGGGTTAACACTAAGGACACAGTCGCAGCGCAAAACTATAACATATATTATTATTATTATTCTCTTTTACGTTGCAGACACCGCTGCATTATAGACCGATTTACTTCCACCGGTCCTAAGAAATTAAACGCTCCCATTCCCAATTTTTGCAGTAGCAGACACATACACTGCTCAAAGAAATGAAGGGAACACTTAATCAACACAATATAACACCAAGTCAATTAAACTTCTGGGATATCGATCTGTCCAGTTAGGAAGCGTAAACTATTGTGAATCAATTTCACCTGCTTTGGTGCAAATGAAAGTGACAACAGATGGACAGGAGAGGCAACAGCAAGACAACCCCCAAAAAGTAAATGGTTTTACAGGTGGTGGCCACAGACCATTTCTCTCTCTTTATCCTTCCTGGCTGATTTTTCTCTAGTTTTGCATTTTGCTAGTGCCCTTGTCACTACTGGTAGCATGAGGCGGTACCTGCAGCCCATTCAGGTTGCACAGGTAGTCCAGCTCCTCCAGGATGGCACATCCATACGTGCCGTCGCAAGGTTTGCTGCGTCTCCCAGCACAGTCTCAAGAGCGTGGAGGAGATACCGGGAGACGGACCATTACACGAGGAGAGCTGGACAGGGCCGTAGAAGGGCAACAACCCAGTGGCAGGACTGGTATCTGCTCCTTTGTGCGAGGAGGAACAGGAGGAGCACTGCCAGAGCCTTACAAAAGGACCTCCAGCGGGCTACTCGTGCGCATGTTTCTGACCAAACTGTCAGAAACAGCCTCCATGAGGGTGGCATGAGAGCCCAACGTCCTGTAGTGGGACCTGTGCTCACAGCCCAGCACCGTGCAGCTCGATTGGCATTTGCCAGAGAACACCAGAATTGGTGGGTTCGCCATTGGCGCCCCGTTCTCTTCACAGATGAGAGCAAGTTCACACTGAGCACATGTGACAGACGTGAAAGAGTCTGGAGACGCCGTGGCGAATGTTATGCTGCCTGCAACATCATCCAGCATGACCGGTTTGGTTTAATTGACTTGGTGTTATACTGTGATGATTAAGTGTTCCCTTCATTTTTTTGAGCAGTGTATAAATATGCGGTAGAAAACATATCTAACAATGCTGTAATATATTGATACGGAAAAACCACACAGGCACAAGTCACAATCATATAACCACAAGAAAAATAAAATGTAAATCTAGGAGGTACGCAACACTAACAATAACGGAGAGGAGAACATTTTGGAATGACATCACATACACAATTTATTTATGATCAGTATAAAGAAAAGATGGCGTGATGGAACAAAAAGTGGAAGGTATATAAAATTGGCAAATCGTGCGAGTTGGAGGAATAGACACGGGTGAACCTGTGACGGGAGAAGACCACAGAGCGTCGGAAGGTAACTATTCACAATTCATTATACCGTAAGCCAGTGGCTTACACAGACTCCAAGGCAGGGGTTCTCAAACATATTTATGCCCCCTTACGGACCCCTTAACAGACTAGGTTCTGGCTGAGGACCCCCCCCATCAAAAAAAATTTAAAACTAATTTTATCTCCGCATAAATAGACTGCTATGCAGTATGTATGTAATTCATAAACTATAAAATCAACATATAAGGTGGAGTGTTTAGATTCGGAGAATCAAACGCGACAGCTAAGGGTTCTAAAGGCACACACCATAGTGTGCACCAAAAAGGCGGACAGGTCCGCACTATGAGAGGGGGCTATATATATATATAAACAAAGACTCGAGAACCGAGTGAAAAGAAAATACCTCTCACTTACAATATGAGTAAGCGTTAAAAACGGAGGTAAGAAAACAAACGAAAAGTAAAACAGGAAATGAAAATAATTCTCTCACTCAAAATGGGAGCGAGCAGGACAGAAAAGTAAAGAAAGTGCCTCAACGAGAACAGAGCGCAAACCAAACCGAAGGACAGACAGAAAATAAGAGAAAAACAATTCCCACTAAAAAACAACTTATAGACCCCCCCCCCCCAATACTCCACCCTTAAATGGATGCAAGTTTTCAAGGGTCTGAGGTATCAAACGAGCCTCAAACCATCACTCTGCTGCCAGATATGCAGTAGATATAGATGGATCACTTTAAGGGTTGTTTCTCCTATTCAACTCTGGAAAAATAAGTCATGAGAAGAAACCCTTCAAGTTATCCATCCATATCTACTTCATATCTGGGATCAGAGTGATGGTTTAAGGCTTGTTTGATATGTCAGACTCTTGATGGCTTAGAGCCATTTCGCCAACCATGTATTCCATACTGTTCCAGCATAATTTACAGCTAAATCTAGTCAATAGTTTTTGATGCCCGTAAATGGGGTGGGGGGGACTATGTACAAAAGGTTCTATAATTTATAAACAGTTCATCCGATATGGATGAAAATACCCTCAAATTAAAGCTGACAGTCTGCACTTCAACCTCATTGTCATTGTATCCTTTCAAACTCAAAGTACTAGAGTACAGAACCAAAATAACAAAAAATGTGTCATTGTCCAATGAAGTATGGTGCTCATTGTATAATTTTTTCAGGTACTCTTACAATCGATACTGTAACCTCTCTGCATTTTAATGGATCTCAGTTAACTAATACAAAATAGATACAAGATAAACTACTACTAGTGTTAGTCTTAGTTAGAGAATTGGGTCTTCATTCAACCAGTTAAATCAATAAATTATGCTCTGTCAGCAGATTCCAAGCACAACAACAAATAAGTTATTATACTGAATACATTACACATTGTTTTGATGTAGCAGACTTGGAGAAACTCAAACTCAGAAAAGAAAAATATTTATATTTATTTTCCTGTAATATGTAATTATTGTCAAATATGACAATATTTGTGTTAACATATGTCTATACAGCAAAATCTGAGAAATCAGGAAGAGATTCTTCGCATTTCCACGTGGTTCTGCCCAGATTATAACGAGGACCCACATCACTAATTGCACCTAATGAGACATTTAGAATAAACACTGTGGCTAACAAATGAAACACATACACATCAAGAATTTGCTAATTATTCTGCAATTAATTCACAAGGGAGAAGCTTATTCTACGTAATAAAAACGGGAAAAAAGGCAGCGACTCCCTCCTTTGCAAATGCACTATGAACATCCTGAATGCAAATGTTTTTTTTTTGTTTTTTACAATTAATTAACTTTAAATCACTTCGACCATCTCAACAATCTAAATATTGTATCATTACTAGACTAAGTCTTGATTATGACTAAGTTATTATTATTATTATGAACTACTATGACTGAGCATCATAACACAAGTCATGTTAAAGTGATGCTCAAGGGATTCTAAAAACTTCAAATAACCACAGCATATCACAGAGGGATGTGTCCACTACACACCCACCAAATATCTTTTCAAGAAAATGTGAATATGTATATTAATATACATCTCAAAGTCAGCTAATAAACTCAGGATTGTAGGGGTGTGGTCTAAATCCACGCCCTCAACCCGAGTGCCATCGACGTCATCCAGCCCAACATGTTTGAACCACAGAACTGTTCTTATACAGCTCTGTGGTTTGAACCATAGCTTTGAACTTGGCGAGGAATTAATGCAATCAATTCAAAGTCAAATACAGTGCGGCTGCTATCAAGGGATAAATATCACACGCAAGCTCGCAATAAAAGTTAAGTTAACTTAAACGCTAAGCCGTTTGATCGAACGTTAGTCTATTTAAAGCAAGCTAAATTGCAAGGCGACATTTCACCAAATGCATGTTCCACAGAAATAATTAAATAATGGTAGGTTTTATTGAGTTTAAAAAATGTATTTAAAGCCCCATTCATTCATTTCGGTTTCCAATCGAACAAAAATTACGTGCATGGCAACTAAGTACTTCGGTGGATAATGGATCTCATCTATTTCTGTTACTGTAAACAGACACTGAACAATACAACAAAACCATTTCCAAAGCATGGTTTATTTGGCAAAATCTTAACTATATATATTTTTTATTATTATCTGACGAATGAGCAGTGCACCAAGTAAAAACGACGCGTGAGTGATTAGTTTGTTTCCATGCTGAGCTGTGCAAGGAGCAAGCTAATGTCACTAGCTAGCACCACGGAGGGATGGATAAAAAGGTGAAAGATTGGGAGAAGGATAAAATTGGTATAGGGATAAGGAGAGCGGGAAAAAATAACTATTCTAAATCCTAATTCTGATAACGAGAAAAAATATTCTCAAGGGCAAACAAAACAAGCGTTTGGTTCAGACTTCAGACGTGATTTCTTAGTGGAACAGCCAGGATGGTTTTATTCGCTTCAAACTATGGGAGGAGTTATGTAATGAGATCAAAGTATGTATTGGTGGAGGTTTCACGTCCATGTCATCATGGACCCATTTCAACTCCACCTTTTTTCAGCATACAGGAATAAAGAGATATAGATAGACTGAACTTTAACTAGATTGCAATGGAATTTATTCCTCGCGCTTTATTGGTGCTCAATACATGCCTTAATAACCATAAATAACGTGGTTATAAGCATATTACGGATTTTATTTGACCGTCATTTTGAATAAACCAGTACAACAAACGTGACTACTTTTATGTAATTTATTTGATGGCTCAAGTGTAGGATCAAGCGTCTTACAAGTTGATGGGTTTTTGGATTGTTTACAAGAGCACACAATTCTTCATGGATCTAGCGTCTTAATTTCCCTCTCAAAGTGCACCACATTGATGCATTTAACTGTTAAAATTAATTAAAAGTTCTCACGTGTTGCATGCCCCCAGAGCCCCCTAGGACGGGGGTTTACCACCTCATAGTAGAGCCAACCATTTTTATATATTTATTTTTTGCCGGATGCCTTCAACTGCATGAACATAATTATAGTCTAAACGTGACATATTGCATAGGCAAAATTAATTGGCTATATTTGTGAAATGACATGGGTTAAAGTTAAGCATTGAAGATTGCGTTTCCTAGTAACAGACACACGGAATGATATGGGAAACAAAAACGTCAGTAATATGTTTACGCGCATAACGGTAATGTGTTTTAGCCTCTTTTTTTCATGCATAAACGTGGCTTTTGCTCGTACTAAAGAATGAGTGTTGTTATATGGATTAAAGCGCTTTATAATAAATGAAAAGGAACTGTAAGATTGGATTGTATGTGCCTGCCTGTGGAAAATGTATAGCAATCGCTTACACATTTTAGTTTAAGACCCCCCCCCCCCGCCCCCCGTCGTCGTCAAACAGCGCCTCCCTTGTTAACATTTCGAACCCTGACAATAACTGCAGTCAATCATGGATTTGTTGATTTTGTGAGCAGAAATTCACATTTACTGGTACCTGAAAAAAAAATATTTTTGGCAAATAGAGCTAGAGCTTTTTCCTTTTAGCTGCAGGGCTAAGTCTTTGTGACTTTGCTTTTAAGAATAATTGGCATTGACTGAAATGAAGAAAGAAGTCTTGGTAAGACTCCCACAATCTGGATAATAAAACGAGGTTCACCTCTCCTCATTTTCCTGCGATTATAGTGTCAGTGGGGGCCCCAGGCAAAACATGCATGGGGCCCTTCACAAATTTTCTTAAAAAAATTAAATAAAATAAAAATAATTAACAGCACATACGATTCTAAATGTTATGATAGCAGGGTCTGAATGAAATACCTAGCTAGTATCATCAAGGAGATAATAACTACATACTCCTGTCTCTTCATTAAACTTGTTGACAGAACTAATAAATTGCCCAGTGATAGATGGGAATCTTAATGAGATACAGGCATGTGTTAATTTCTCAACCAACTGTGCTGCAGCTCAAAGATAATTCAATGATAGAAGGAGGGGGGCTGGGCACTTTTGAACAGGGTGTGGGGCAGGTGGCCTGCAGTTTGCTGTGGCAATCCTGAGATAAAGAGTCCCTGTGCTTCTCTCAAAACACAAGGCACAACATGGTTGTGTAAGCTACTTGAGAGAAAATGCTTGATAAAGTCTGTATTGTACAAGCATATGGGGAGAAATATTGCCATAGTGACATTCAACCTTACATTTCTCGTGCATGTCATTTACTAATTTACTAACGCTAGGTCAGGATAGGTTTATTACTAACGAGTACTAATTATCTTGTTACCTTGTCAGCCTTCTACACCTGATTTTCATTCGCATGCTGCTCTCAAGCTAAGTGTCTGCACCTGTCTACACCTGCATTTAAGCTCAGTGTTCATGTGTTGTCTTTGCTAAAGTGTTGCCTCCTGTTTGTCAGTGCACTTTTGAGCGTTTTTCTAAGCCTGCCTTTTTTGTTTACGATCCAAGCCTGTTATTGACCATTGTTTTTGACCTCTGTTTTGTTTACCACTGCCTGCCTGTATCACAAGTTTTTGCCTGCTGTCTTTTGTACTTTTGCCCCGCGGAGCGGACTTCGGTCTTGACTCTTGCATTGCCTTCGACCCCGAGCTGACAGCTACTCTGGTTACTGGACTATTGCATGGTGTACTGATTCTGAGACTGCCTTCTCCCTCGGTACTATACAATGGTTTTGGCTGGATTTTTGTGTATGAACTTTGCTTGCTTTTTGACTACGCTCATTGGACATTCCTTTAATAAAGCCCTGACGGGACTTTATCATCACCACTGTTTCTGAGTCGTGCATTTCGGGTCCAACCCTCACGCACCCGTCTCAAGAAAAGAACTGTGCATACAAAAATAGAGACAGAGATCAATACAGAGCAGCTAAGTATGAGTTGCGTGCTGCAATAAGAAAAGCAAAGTCCAGCTATACAACAATTAGGATCCAGTAACTCCAGAACAATATGGAAAAATCCTAATGACATGACGGATTACAAAAAACGCCGCTGCTCCTCTCCAGATAATGACCCTGTGGCGAAGTGAGCCGTACCGCTCGTGTGCATAGACAGAATACCAAACTTGTGTATAAAGAAAACCGTTTTTATTTTTCGGTTCTCACACGTGTTTCGTTATTCACAACAAACAAAACAGACATACAGTCCTTCGCTGTTCCCTCGAACCCCCAGAAGGCTCCTTTTCAATGTTCTCAGGCTCACTGTTGAACAATCAAGGCAAATGGTTAATTGATACAAACAATAAAACAATCAATCGTCACCAATTGCCTGATTACCGACAGCTGTGCCGGTTCCATAAACCACCCGAGTTCACTCTCTCTTGCCGGCAGCGCCTAAAACCACGCTCCCCTACCACAGACCCTAACGGGTTAATTAAATTAGTTTTATGCAATGTTTGAAAAACCTATTCCATGACCTATAGTCATCCCCCCTACTCCCACTCTAATGCCACCCGTCTGCATCCAGGAGGACGAGGTGAGAGCCACCCGTCTGCATACAGGAGGACGAGGTGAGAGCCACCCGTCTGCATCCAGGAGGACGAGGTGAGAGCCACCCGTCTGCATCCAGGAGGACGAGGTGAGAGCCACCCGTCTGCATCCAGGAGGACGAGGTGAGAGCCACCCATCTGCATCCAGGAGGATGAGGTGAGAGCCACCCGTCTGCATCCAGGAGGATGAGGTGAGAGCCACCCGTCTGCATCCAGGAGGATTACAGATCTGATGAGGGATCTGGAGAATAATAAAGAAACGGGGGACATGGCTTCACACTTACAGATCTGATGAGGGATCTGGAGAATAATAAAGAAACGGGGGACATGGCTTCACACTTACAGATCTGATGAGGGATCTGGAGAATAATAAAGAAACGGGGGACATGGCTTCACACTTACAGATCTGATGAGGGATCTGGAGAATAATAAAGAAACGGGGGACATGGCTTCACACTTACAGATCTGATGAGGGATCTGGAGAATAATAAAGAAACGGGGGACATGGCTTCACACCTACAGATCTGATGAGGGATCTGGAGAATAATAAAGAAACGGGGGACATGGCTTCACACTTACAGATCTGATGAGGGATCTGGAGAATAATAAAGAAACGGGGGACATGGCTTCATACTTACAGATCTGATGAGGGATCTGGAGAATAATAAAGAAACGGGGGACATGGCTTCACACTTACAGAGTCCTTTCCACCAGGTTGCTGCCTTGGTGTGTTTGGCTGCCTTCCAGATGGCATCAGCACGCCATAGCCCTTCCTTGCAGGACGATTTAGCCAAACTTCAAAAACCTTTCCCCTGATCTAGATTAAGGTGCTGTGCAATGGCAGTGATGGTACCATATGCCACTCAGCCTGCTCTCCAGAAAAGAACTGGACCCGTTCAGCACATTTTGTTTGTTTTATGTTTTCTTCAACTTTTGTGATTAGCTTACAAAAGTGGTCATTTTTCCTGGAAAATGTTCTACTTTTGTAACCCTAACAATAACTATTATATTATTTTATCATGCAAAGAACACAGGTCAGAATGACCTGTGATCTTTCTGAAACCCCTGTTAACTGCATCATTATACAGCCTGTTTGATGTGAATTGACAGAGAATGGTGATATGTGTAATTAGACGCTCTGGAAGAGTGTGGTTGCCTGCCGGATTCTTCCATTTCGTATCCTAGCTACTCCACAAATTGAGTCCGTTGCTAGGCTGTAATAATAACGTTGTCAAATGAAATAAATAAAAATAAAACACAAATTTTTGACAAATAGACAAGAGGACAAGAGGGCTCTTAGAATGGCTGAATAGCGGAGGAGACGCAGTTCTGCCATCATCCAATCAGGCTCGTCTGATTTGTGCAATCATATAATCGGGGGGATTTGTTAGTGCATGAGCCTCTTAGTCTATCAAGTCCATTGTCTTTGTAGTTGTTGTAGTGTGCAATCTGGTGGAATTGGGCTGTTACACAGGCTTCCGAAGGGCTGGCTGACATCGGCATGGGGACAGGGTGAGACGCCTGCAGGTTGGGGGGGGGGGGGTTGTAGGAAGCGTGACTCATGTTCAAGGTGTGGTTTTGCTGCCAAGACGTGATGCTACATGCCCATATCTGAGAGCACTAGTTAAGAGTGTTTGGTAAATTAAGGTAATAGGTAATATAATGTAATCAAAGAAAAAACAAAAAAACATGCAACACCTGAAATTGATTTGACTGTCTGAACAAATCCATGACACGCTATGTTAGGGGTCACGTTGCCTCATTGAGGTGGAACGTGCAGGGTGTGGTGCACTGTGCAGGGTGTGGTGCACTGTGCTATGGCCTCTGAGTTTCTGATGCCACATTGACTGCTGGGGTGAGTCTCAATACTCGAAAAAATGCATCCTTCTTTCTTCCACTACCACCACCTCTCCTCCGTGACCCGGCAAATCGATCTTTGTGTTTTAATCTAATGTTGCTGATGACACATTAATGGTTATTTCTCAATTGTTTAGGCACTAAAATTGGTATTATGACCCTATAAATAAAACATTAAGTTTATGTGCCAATATTTAAAAAATTATACACACTATTTTGCTTGTTTTAACAGAAATTTCGGTCTCTTTAACATTTTTTGAATACATTTAACACAATTCTACCCCGGGGTATACGTTTTTGCGTGTTTGGTATACCCTGGGGTCTACGTCCATCCGTGTCTGGTATACCCCGGGGTCTACGTCCATGCGTGTCTGGTATACCCCAGGGTATACGTCCATGTGTGTCTGGTATACCCCGGGGTCTACGTCCATGCATGTTTGGTATACCCCGGGGTCTACATCCATGCGTGTCTGGTATACCCCGGAGTGTACGTCCATCCGTGTCTGGTATACCCCGGGGTCTACATCCATGCGTGTCTGGTATACCCCGGAGTGTACATCCATGCGTGTCTGGTATACCCCAGGGTATATGTCCATGCGTGTCTGGTATACCCTGGGGTCTACGTCCATGCGTGTTTGTATACCCCGGGGTCTACATCCATGCGTGTCTGGTATACCCCGGGGTCTACATCCATGCGTGTCTGGTGTAGGGGTCTACGTCCATGCGTATCTGGTATACCCCGGGGTCTACGTCCATGCGTATCTGGTATACCCCGGGGTCTACGTCCATGCGTGTCTGGTATACCCCAGGGTATACGTCCATGCGTGTCTGGTATACCCCGGGGTCTACGTCCATGCATGTTTGGTATACCCCGGGGTCTACATCCATGCGTGTCTGGTATACCCCGGAGTGTACGTCCATCCGTGTCTGGTATACCCCGGGGTCTACATCCATGCATGTCTGGTATACCCCGGAATGTACATCCATGCGTGTCTGGTATACCCCAGGGTATATGTCCATGCGTGTCTGGTATACCCTGGGGTCTACGTCCATGCGTGTTTGTATACCCCGGGGTCTACATCCATGCGTGTCTGGTATACCCCGGGGTCTACATCCATGCGTGTCTGGTGTAGGGGTCTACGTCCATGCGTATCTGGTATACCCCGGGGTCTACGTCTATGCGTAACTGGTATACCCCGGGGTCTACGTCCATGCGTATCTGGTATACCCCGGGGTCTACGTCCATGCGTATCTGGTATACCCCGGGGTCTACGCCTATGCATAACTGGTATACCCCGGGGTCTACGTCCATGCGTGTCTGGTATACCCCGGGGTCTACGTCCATGCGTGTCTGGTATACCCCAGGGTCTACGCCCATGCGGGTCTGGTATACCCCGGGGTCTACATCTATGCGTGTCTGTTATACCCGGGATCTACGTCCATGTGTGTCTGGTCTATTATTTGATGATGTTTGATTGTGTTACTGTCAGACACTGTTTTCAGGGTCATTTTAAATCATCTGAACTGGTGCTATTCAGTTAGCTCTTCTTTTTTTCTCCCACCATTCCAATTTGCTGTGTGCAAAAGACAATTATATAAGTGCAGTTTTAATTTGAATCTATTCCAATAATGTGAATTTGAACCAATTTCAGCATCCAAGACACTTTCTGAAAGTTCTAATTAATATGGCATTTTGGAGAGTAGCTGCTTCTAGAAATTAATTCACATTGTTACCTCAAGCCTCTGGATTGGTACAGTTTTACTGTTTTTGGAAACTTGTTTGGGTTCACAAAATGTCCTGCCTTGTTCTGATAGAATATCCTTACTGTCCATTTCCCACACTTTCTGCACAAACTGTGGCATGAAAACCGAAGGAGGAAGGAGGAAAATATGAGGCACTCTAGAAGAAAACTATCAATTTTTTGTAATTACTATATTTATTAAATTACTTGACAGGTTACCATATCCAGGTTACATACAGACAAGCAAATGCAAGACCATAGTACAAAGGCAGAATCTGGTATGCAAATAGCGCAAGTACGTCATGGTAACACAATGCATGATTAACGATCACCGTGATTAACAAACCGTTACTAAACAAGCAAGTAAGCCCACACAGCACCAACAATTAAAGCTCATCAGCAGCTGGTTTCACTGAATATTCTCTTAGAGCTGGCGGGGGTACTGTGAAGCAGGGCTGCATTCGGATCCGAATTTTATGCTTTCTTGCTGTCGTTCCCTTTCCTTGCTTCAAGGGGGGAATCCCCAAAATGCCAGGATGAAATATGGCAGCCACACCAAATGGAGTTTGGTTCCAATTTAAGAAAGGAGGAGGGGGAGGAGGAGGGGGGGGGGGGGGGTAAATATATTCCCTCACTCCCTCGTTTATCCTCTTTTCCATCAAGGGTATAAAATGCAAGCTTCCAGCAAGAAAGCTCCACATGAAAAAAGTGGGCGGTTAAAAAAAAACGGTGTAAAAAACGGTTTTGGTTTATTTCTTGTCTATCATATCTTTCAGAGCACCTGTTACGTTTTCTTGTTGCACACATTGCAAATTTTGTCACAAGCTAGCTCACTCAAGGGAAGACAGCAAGGGAAGGGAATGTGTTCAATTGGATCCGAATGCAGCCCAAGATCACTGAGTTAGCTGGATAACTGCACTGAGTAAAAACCAGAACCCTCCCAAATCTGGAACATCTACTGAAGTAAAAAGAGCTGTTTCGGGTTTTACTCAGTGCAGTTATCCAGTTAACTCTGTAATCCTGCTTTGTAGCATACCACCCTGCAATTCCTGCTGTTTTTGTCCGTGTTTCAGCAGTCAGGAGCATAATTTAAGTCAGTGATTGTCCATTGGCTGAAGAGCTAGTGAAACGACCAGTTTTTTTTTTTGAAGCTCAAAATCAGCTGCTGATTGAAAGGAAAACACAAAAACCTCCATGGGTACTGTGGTCCTCTGGGATGGGAAACAGTTTTACAGCACTTTACAAACTCACTGCGAAAACCAAAAAATAAGTTATACTTAATAAGTATTTTAACCTTACATGTACACTTAAAATCTTATTTCTATTACTTTTTTTGCTAAATAAGATGAAGATTGCCAATGAGGGTGAGACACTGACTTATTTCAAGATTTGCCAATGGGGTAAGAATTTCACTCATCAAAAATAAAAAAAATGCTGCTATTTCTATGAATTAAACTACCTCAACTGTCGGTTTCTAAACTACCTCAACTAATCTCTAATCAAAGTTTAAATCTGAGTTTAAAATGTCGGAGCAGCGGGAAGAATGTTAATCTAGGTTTAAAGCAAAAAATCTAAACCAAGATTAAATTCAAATCAAACTAAAGCTTTGATTACGTTTGAACTAGGATTAGAACTTGGTGCAACAGGATTAATAGATAAACCGTGATTTAATCCAATTTAAGAATTAAACCTTGTTGGTGCAACCCACCCTAAAACACTTGTTAAAAACAGGCTTTTGGAACTATGGAACTTGTGTTGGTGTGGTCCGCTTGTTGGTAGACAAGGACCTGCAAAATAAATCTAGAAAAGGGTTCAACTGACCTGCAGAGGCAAGGGGGAAAATGAGTGAAAATGTTTAAAATGCAAGAAAAAGAGAAAAGACAGGAAAATATGAAAGACGTTGCGTGTTATAATCATAAAACTTGAGATAAGCGTCAAGTCATTTGTGAAGTGCAGTCAAACCGAGGGAGTTGTCAAGCAACACTGAGAAGGTCTCTCTGGGGGGGTCGGGAAAAGAAGGTTGAATAGCATGGATGACTAGTTGTTGGCAGTAAATGTATTGAACAAAGAAAGTAGTCAATTAGTAAAAATGAAAGGATTTCATTAACATGAATCAAGTATTTTCAATTATCATAATTTTAGGGCCAAATGTAATTCATAGTTTATTTCAGTCATTGAGGGAATTTATGTGAATGAACACTGCATCTTCTTTAAGGATAATAAAGTATTCCCACAAGATGTGGAAGTGCAGAAAGGACACCACACATTAAGGAAGAAATGTAATGGTCCTTTATTACTGGAAGAGTAGAGAATGATCCCTAAAAAAATGACTTCTGAACATTTCTGAAAAATTAGACTAAATGATATTAGGGAAGTAAAAAGTTTGATTCATTATGAAAGTCTTGTTTCAGCCAATATGGGTTAAACAATTACAGGTTATAAATGTGATTTTAAGTCAATAATTAAACAAGATTCATACATATTTTATGTCACAGTGTGTGCACTTTATGACATATATGCAGTTATATGTGTTAGCTGTGAGTGTTTGTTTAATAAGGTATGTTCCACTGTAGTGGCCTGTTTGTAAAATATCGGGCCTTGTGTGGGTAAAATGTTCATTTCCGCTAGTTTACTACTTACCAGATGATTTTTAAGGTTTTTATGTATTTTGTAGGCTGAAATTATTTTGTATTCTTGGAGCAGGTCTGTGTCTGTGTCTTTAAAAAAGACTTCAGTGTGTGTGTTTGGGGAAATGAGGGCCCCTTGTATGTGGTAGTGTCCAAAAAATCGATATGTTCATAGTATGTGGTGTGTGTAATTGTGATAGATGTGTGGTGCGTGTTGAGGATCCATATGAAGTGTTTGAAATCTTCTGAGCTATGTGTCCATGTTCCCCAAATGCCATCTAAAATAATTAGTGGGAAGTTTGGGACATTTTTCAAAAACTGTCTTCTCCCAATGCGCCATGTAGATAAGCCGGTAGATAGGGCTCTGATTCGGTCAAAGCAAAAACAGCCATTTTAAGCTACTTTAAGCCCTATTTTATGAAAACAAGTGACAATAAAGCTAAAAAATAAAATGTTTACTGTTCTTGAACCTCTTTGACTACAAGCATAATCCTGGTTTATTCTGAAAGGTAATCCTTTGTTTTCCAAGTGTCAGAATTAATCTAAGTATTACTGTAACAAAGTACACTGCCTGGCCAAAACAAAAGTCATAGTGCCCACTGCACAAGCCTCTGGAGGCAGTGTTATGATCTGGGGTTGCTTCAATTGGTCAGGTCTAGGCTCAGCAACATTATGCAGCAATAAAATGAAGTCAGCTGAATACCTGAATGACCAGGTTATATCCCATCAATGGGCATATTCCAGGACGACAATGCCAAGATTCATCAGGCTCAAATTGTGAAAGAGTGGTTCAGGGAGCATGAGGAATAATTTTCACACATGAATTGGCCACCAGAGTCCTGACCTTGAAAGTCTTTGGGGTGTGCTGGAGAAAACTTTACAGAGTGGTTCGACTCTCCCGTCGTCAATACAAGATCTCGGACAAAAATGTATGCAATCTGGACGGAAATAAATGTTGTGACGTTGCATAAGTTTACAAAATATTGTACAGTGATTCGTGTTTGGGGATTTCCAGAACGCACAGAACTAGCCGAATCGTCGTTTTTATAGAGCCTGTTTTGTGTCATGTGACAAAATAAGGAACCGTTGTCACTATGACATTGGAATCATAAAATAGTTTATAGAGATAATGCGTTTTAACACTTTCAAATGGTATATTGTGTTATCAGATTGATTGAATACTTCACCATAAAAAAACGCAATTAATGCAAGTTAAATAAACCTACGGGCCATTGCTAGTTAAGGGGTTAAGATACTTCAAGTGATGGACAAGGGCTTCTAAAAACTTCAAATAACCACAACATATCACAGAGGGATGTATCCACTACACACCCACCAAATATCTTTTCAAGAAAATGTCAATAGATATATTAATATACATCTCAAAATCAGCTAATAAACTCAGCCATGAAAGAATTGTAGAAGTGTGGTCTAAATCCACACCCTCAACCCAAGTGCCATCGATGTCATCCAGCCCTACATGTTTGAACCGGTTTGAACACGCTGATGAACCACAGAACTGTTCTTATACATTTCTGTGGTTTGAAGTTTAAACCATAGGTTTGAATCCGGCGAGGAATTAATGCAATCAATTCAAAGTAAAATACACTGCTAACAGTAGATAAATATCACACGCAAGCTCGCAATCAAAGTAAGTTAACTTAAACGCTAAGCCGTTTCATCTAACGTCAGTCTATTTAAAGCAAACTAAATTGCAAGGTGACGTTTCACCAAATGCACGTTTCACACAAATGTTTACACAATGGTAGGTTTTATCGAGTTTTTAAAATGTATTTAAAGGTACACTCATTAATTTCGGTTGCTAATCAAATTAAAATTACGTGCATGGCAACTAAGTACTTCAGTGGATCATGGTTCTTGTAGTTATTTTTGTTACTGAAACCAGCCATTGAACAAAATTACAAAACCATTTCAAAGGCATGGTTTATTTGGCAAAATCTTAGCTATCTATTTTTTTCGATATATTATCTAACGAATGAGCAGTGCACCAAGTAAAAACGACGCGTGAGTGATTCGTTCGTTAATGTTACTAGCTAGCACCACGGAGGGATGGATAAAAAAAGTGGGGAATGTGATTGGGAGAGGGATAAAATTAGTATAGGGATAAAGAATTGAATGCCAACATCATACACTGACCCTACTGTGCAGGTTATTACAGGTTTTCTTTCTGAAAGCCAGTGCAAGTAGGTAGTAATCTCTGCTATTGAGCGGTTTTATTTTTATAACTTGTATGTCCAATCAAAAAAGTGTTTTTTTTTAGAACAAACTTAACTTTAATTCATTATTTTCTGCCGAAGAAGAAGCAGCCTATTCCTCTTTTCTTTCTTTTTTCCCACCATCTTCTGATTTGCTATCCAGTGATTCGTTTTGGGAAAAATAAGTTCTAAATTTTATTTTTGAAGCAGAATGACATATTTTTGTAAGACCAGAGCCTGGCTGAGTGTTTCTATATCATGAGGGGATCCGAGCTGGAGTATTCCATCACTGAAGAAGCCGTAATTACAATGCCCCTCACCCTTCTTGTGGTGTATTAGCCACACAATATATCACCCTTCTGAAAGCCAAACCTTTTTCATGTGACTCATTACCGTTTTTTATTTTTGTTTTTAACATTTTTACTTGGGCGTGGGTTTTTTTTTCTTTTTTTCAAAAGCCGTATTCACGTCTCTGCTGGTGAAAACATTAGCGACTGAGCACTTAAGGATGCTTTTAGTCAAAGGTCAAATATTTTCTGCAGAAATGCAAACCCCAATTCCGTTTAAAGTTTGAAAAGTATGTAAAGTACAAAGTACAAAGAAAAAAATATTTAATGTTTTAACTCATCAAGGGTCTGAGGTATCAAACAAGCCTCAAACCATCACTCTGATGCCCGATATGCAGTTGATATGGATGGATCACTTTAAGGGTTGTTTCTCCTGACTTATTTTTCAGTAGGAAAATGAGGCAGGAGAAACAACCCTTAAAGTGATCCATCCATATCTACTGCATATCTGGCAGCAGAGTGATGGTTTCAGGCTCATTTGATACCTCAGATCCTTGATGACTTACATCCATTTAGCCAACCATGGGTTCCATACTGTTCCAGCATAACTTACAGCTAAATCTAGTCCCATCCCCCAATTCCCATAGAAATCCATTCAAATGCAGAGGTTATAGTATCGCTGAACCTGAAAATAAGATATCAAGAATCGTTTGATATTCTTTTATACCCAGTCATGACAGCATCACCTGTTTACCTGTGGAATGTTCCAAACAGGTTTTTTTTTTTTTTTCTCTCCCAGTCCCAACTTTTTTGGAACGTGTTGAAGGCATCAAATTTGGAATTAGCGTATATTTACAAAAATTAATAAAGTTGATAAGGTAAAACATTAAAAAAAAAAATTTGTAATGTTTTCCATTAAATATATATTGGGGTTTGTATATGTGAAACTTATTCTAACGTATTTAGAATATGGCATACAACCCAAGGAGGGGCTGACGTGGCAACAGCTGGAGAAGATGGCCCAAGACAGACGAGGGTGGAGGCGATTCATCAATGGCCTATGTTCCGAAAAGAATACAAAGGCCTAATATAATAATATAAAATATACAACCCATGCTGTTCAGCATCCCATGCACACACTCTCTGACTCTGTCATACGCACAAATAATACCTGGCATTTATATAGCGCCTTTCTCAATACTCAAAGCACTTCACAATGATGAGGGGCAAACTCGCCTCAACCACCACCAATGTGTAGCACCCATGTGTGCAACGGCAGCCATTTTGCGCCAGAATGCACACCACACATCAGCTGAGGGATAGAAGAATTTTTTTTAACTGGGGGATGATTAGGTGGCAGATTGAAAGAGCCTGGGTTGGGAGTTTAGCCAGGACACCGGGGAAAACCCTACTATTTATGATAAGTGTCATGGGATCTTTAATGACCACAGTGAGTCAGATCACTGCACTGGGGAATATTTGACCAGAGGGAAGACTGACCCCTACTGGCCCATCAACACCACTTCCAGCAGCAACTTGGTTTTCCCATCCATGTACTAACCAAGCCCACACCTGCTTAGCTTCAGCTATTCAGCAGAAGCAGAATACATGGTGGTATGGCTGCTGTCACGCACACGCGCACACACTTTTTTGCGCAAACGCACACACACACACACACACACACACACACACACACACACACACACACACACACACACACACACACACACACACACACACACACACTCTCTCTCTCTTTCTCGCACACACACACATACACACACACACTCTCTCTCTCTCTCTCGCTCTTTCTCGCACACACACACACATACACACACACCTTCACTGATCCCAGGCCTGACACACTCCTGACCCCCCCAGAGAGACCTTCTCAGTGTCTGCCCTCCGAACCCCCATGTTGCTTGACACTCCTCCGATCCTACCCCTGGCCGCACCCAAACCCTCCATATAGGGGGCGCTCCCTACCCCCACCCCCTTCTTCCACTCCAGCTCCAGCCGAACCGCCCCCGCCAGATCTCCGTCAGTGTAAACCCTGTTTCTCGCCCCAAAAACAAGTGAGTTGGAGTTTGCCCCGCCGTTTCTGGGTCCCACGGCTCTGTCAGAACCCTCCACGGGGGCTCTTCCTTCCACCACCCCCACCCCCCCTCCACTGGAGCCCCCCCACAAGAAAGCCCGGCAGCAGGAGCCCGAATTCGGCTGGCAGACGGCCTGGAAGCCCCTCTTGAAGTTCTTGTTGTAATAGCCGTAGATGATGGGGTTGACGGTGGAGTTGGAGAAGGCCAGCCAGTGGGCGAATGGGAACACGTAGCCGGTCAGGAGCTCCAGCTGCTCCGCGTCCAGCCTGCCGTAGTCGGTCAGCATCATGAGAGACCAGAGCGGCAGCCAGGACAGCATGAAGAGCAGAGCCACCACAATCAGCATCTTTATCACCTTCACCTTCTTGTGGGACACCAGCGGCCTCCCTTCCCGGAGGCCACCAGGGGGCGCCGGCATTTCGAGGCGCTCCCTGCCGGACAGAACAGAGGTGGTGTAGAGTTTGACCCCGATCCGCCCGTACATCAGGGTGATGAGGGTGAGCGGTGCCAGGTAGATGTGGGCAAACAGCACGGTGGTGTAGACCTTGCGCATCTCCACCTGAGGCCAGTTCTCATAGCAGGAGTACAGAGGGTAGGTGTGGTTGTAGTCCTCATTGTGGACCATGTAGTGGTCTTCCACCCTGCTTACGGTCAGCATCACAACCGAAGGACACATTATCATGAATGCCAGGACCCATATAAGTGCTATGGTTGCCTTGGCGACCAACAAAGTTAGCTTGGCCTTGAAAGGGTAAACAATGCAGCGGAACCTTGTGTCAGTTTGTTGATTGGTTGTTTTGTTTGTTGGTTTGTTGGTTGTGGGGGAGTGACAGAAAAAAAATAACAGTGTGAACAGAAATGTTAAGTGTTGTCATTTGTCTTTTAAATTCTCCGTTGTGCTGCATACCTTGTCCAACAATTATTTGAAAGGCGTTCGGCCAATCCCCTCGACACAGGTATAACTCCTGAGGATTTGTAAAGCACCTTTTTTTTAAAAAGGTTTTTACTGGCCATCTGAAAGTAATTTCAAATATGAAATTGGCCCAGGTCTGCAGCATTGTACGCATTTTTTTAAGTACCTTGTATTGTCTTTCTGACTGGCATTAGAGACTAGTAAACAATGGAGTATCATGCAGTATGCAAGAGATGCTCATACCTATAAGGATACTCTATCCTGTGCACATCCCCCACCCCCCACCCCCTCCTATAAAGGCTTACCGATCGACAGCGATGGCCACCAAAGTGAAGACGGAGGCAGACACAGATATCCCCTGGATCAGGCCGCTCATCTTGCATACCACATTGGGGAAAAGCCAACCTGTTGGGTAGAATCAGTATCAGTCAGCAGAAACCCAACCTGTTGGGTAGAATCAGTATCAGTCAGCAGAAACCCAACCTGTTGGGTAGAATCAGTATCAGTCAGCAGAAACCCAACCTGTTGGGTAGAATCAGTATCAGTCAGCAGAAACCCAACCTGTTGGGCAGAATCAGTATCAGTCAGCAGAAACCCAACCTGTTGGGTAGAATCAGTATCAGTCAGCAGAAACCCAACCTGTTGGGTAGAATCAGTATCAGTCAGCAGAAACCCAACTGGCATAATTTCCATCATTTCTGCATTTATCCTTTTTTCCTCATTGGTTTAGACACATTTCCAAAAATTAAAACTAATTTCTCAAAATTATAAACACAAAAAACCCACATGGTCAACTCTTTCTGCAAAACATCAAGCGCTATTTTCAAAACCATACACTCTCATCCCAAAATTACATTTGTCCTTCCAATAATAAACACTAGTCAACAAATGAATACAAATTATAAATGGCAATTACACACTATTACCATTATATTACTTAGGCATCAGTATTGTTTGAGTGTACTGGCCAACTCAAATATACAAAAAAGTATATAGCACAAATAAAAGGGCAAAATGTGAGCTCTCCTGTATGTGGAAAACAATGGCTGATGAACATTTGGAAATTAGAATAGGTAGACCTGCTCTATTGTTATTTACTGTAACATATCAATACTCTGTGATTCCTGTACTGCAGAGTACCTAATTTATACTACTACAGGGGGACCACAGTACAGACAGCATAGTGTGCACGAGCTAAGCTGGCAAAATCCCTCATGTATGTACCGAAGTCACTCCTACATGGAGCAAATACGGGAGAGCCTGTCCCCTCTGCAGCTCAGAGTAGCTAAGCACGGTCTTAGCATCTTACCAGCCTTACTGTAAAGAGGACCTGAAACACGGGAGAAATATAATAATAATAATAATAACTTTATTTTATATAGCGCCTTTCACGAAACCCAAGGACGCTTTACATCAACAAAAGACAATCACAACAAGTAGACGACAAAGACACAATCAATAAACAGACAACAACAACAACAAAACAACCAAACTAGGTGCCAAAGGCCTGGGTGAACAAGTGTCGTTTCAGTGCAGATTTAAAGATTTATACTTTTCGCAGTGCTGCAGAAATGAACTCCACAGACATACACACAGAAACACACCCACACGTGCACACAAGATAGACTAGAGCAGCTCACACATGTGGACATATGAGACAATGTGAGTTTCCACCGTGATGCTCTGTTTCGAAGTTGGTTCAATGAAACCATGGCTTTTTCATTTCTCAGTCATGCCAAGGGTGGCTGTGTCATTCCAAAAGACCCTTCTCCCGCTGCTTGGCCAGAGAAAATATAATGTGGGATGTACATGAGAATATGTGGCCTGATCAAGAGCAGAAACCAGCCTCATTTATTTTTGTAATTTAGTTTCACATTTACATTTTTAGTTTACTCCCAGTACAGTAGTTTTTTTATTTTTTATTTTCATTTTCTCCGGTTTGTGTTTATTTTACTCTCTACTACATTTGTGCAATTTGGAAAAATAAAGAATAACAATATTTGCATTGGCCAGTACACTCAAACAATACTGAAGCCTAATATAATGCTCATAGTGTAACGTTCCGTTCCCATCCTGTTCCTTCTCCGTGTTTTTCCCTCTCCCTCCGTGTCATGTTTGACTCCCTTATCCGTGTCTTCCCCCGTGCTGCAGGTTGGGCGTGTCCTGTCCGTTTGTTCCACTCGTTTCACCACTCCGGTCTCGACCTATCCTCTTCTCTCCCCTCTACTCACATTCCTCACACTTCACTCTGGTCAATCACCCACTTAGACATTCACACGCTTTTCTAATTGTTACCAATCACTCACTTAAACATTCGCACCTTTTTCCCATTGTTACCAATCACTCCCTGTATTTAAACCGCTCCCTGTCTCTTGTTCGTTGCCAGTTCGTTAACGTTGTTTGTTAACATAGTTGTTAGTCACTCTGGTCTGCGATATCTTTATATCCAGTTTATATTCGCTCAGTGTTTGTTTGTTTCTAGCCCATTTTGTGTCCAGTTAACCTTTCCCCTGTTTTCAAGTCTGTCCACCTGCAGTGTTCGTATCCCTGCCTGTGTTGCGGTCTCCCCCGCTCTCCTCCTGACGAGTACCCCAGCTGGGTCCCCGTGAGGCTACCCTGCAGCTACTCGGTCGTGCTCTACCACTCCTGCTCCTGCTCATCGTCAGGCAGTCCGTTCCCTCCAGTCCAGTTCCGGGGTGGAAACACTCAGTCCGATCCGTCCAGTCCAGTTCCGGCTTGGAACATTTCTCGTCCGCCCTGCCAAGTCCAGTCAAGTCCAGCTCCGGTTTGGAGCAAGCCGAGGTGTGGACAGAGCTCCTGTGATCTCCTGTAATTATTGTGTGTTCGTTTGTGTACAGCTTGGGACTGCCCCAAGCTAATAAAGAACCACATAATATTGTACCTCTGTCTCCTGGTCGTGCGTTTGGGTCCAGTTCACGTTCTAGGTCATGACACATAGTGTATTTAATATTAGCATTGGCCAGTACACTCAAACAATACTGAAGCCTAATATAATGCTCATAGTGTATTTAATATTAGCATTGGCCAGTACACTCAAACAATACTGAAGCCTAATATAATGCTCATAGTGTATTTAATATTAGCATTGGCCAGTACACTCAAACAATACTGAAGCCTAATATAATGCTCATAGTGTATTTAATATTAGCATTGGCCAGTACACTCAAACAATACTGAAGCCTAATATAATGCTCATAGTGTATTTAATATTAGCATTGGCCAGTACACTCAAACAATACTGAAGCCTAATATAATGCTCATAGTGTATTTAATATTAGCATTGGCCAGTACACTCAAACAATACTGAAGCCTAATATAATGCTCATAGTGTATTTCATTTTTTACACCGGTGTGTAATTGGCATTTGTAATTTGTATTTGTAAAACCTCCCGCAGCTAGACCAATGAGGGAATAGCTCGGAGCGAAGGTTTAAGCGTGACATATTCTGCTATTGCTGTGGGAAAAGGTCAAAGTTATTGTGAAATATCACTCATTTATTTACTCGTTTATCTGACTCAAATTAAAACTAGAATTTAGTAAGAGCTCGGAGTGGTTACACTCGACTCTTCCTCGGATACCACCATCACTCAATATATGCCCTGAGCACTATTGCTGAATCTCAGTTTGTTGGAGAACACAGAGGTTGGGGGTCTAGCCAACACAATACATGCATTATTTTTTACATAGATAGTTGTGAGCCCAGGTCAGAGTGCATTCAGAGGGCTCCTTAAGGCGAATTTGACAAGAACCGACGTAGAACATCCATGGGTTCTCTTCACATCAAATCACCAGAACCATGCATCACCAATCCCGTTTTGCTGGCAGAACTTGGCTGCCTTTCCCAACTCGCGGACGCCACTAAAGACTTGTACCAGGTCACTGATCAGTTGGTCCTTGGTCAGAATTGTCCCCCTGAGTATTCAGTCGTAATTTAGGCTGAAAAGGGTATAAAATGGATTAGAGTCATGGAGTCCACGCAAGTTAAAAATAAGAACAATTTAATAACAGGCAGGTAGGTCATTAGCTTAGAATTAGCAGTCAATTACACAATCCTGTTCAGCTACACACAGACACAGAATATGCACGGTGTGGAAAGTCAGTTACAATCTTCCGTGATAGGCTTGTCTCCCTTCCTTTTATGCCAAATAAAACAGTAGTTTTACTACTTTTCTTCCCGTTAACAGTAGTTAAAGAAAAAGCTGAAAATAATCGTTACCCTGGTGATTTCAAAATACACTAATTTGTACAGGTCATCAAAATGCACAGGTTTCATTAAGTTAAAGGGAGAACTGGAATTAGTATTTACTTATTTAGCGTGCCACTGGGGTTTTGACGATTTTGTTCCCGACACTGAGATTGCTAGATCAATTGCATGAACCCTAATACTTGTGGTCAGACCGTACAGATTGTAATCTACGATCAACTGCATGAACCCGAGAGCCTTGTGGTCAGGGCGTACAGACGGTATACTACACTATCAACCGTATGAACCCGAGAGCCTTGTGGTCAGAGCGTACAGACGGTATACTACACTATCAACCGTATAAACCCGAGAGCCTTGTGGTCAGAGCGTACAGACGGTATACTACACTATCAACCGTATGAACCCGAGAGCCTTGTGGTCAGAGCGTACAGACGGTATACTACACTATCAACCGTATAAACCCGAGAGCCTTGTGGTCAGAGCGTACAGACGGTATACTAGTATACTACACTATCAACCACATGAACCCGAGAGCCTTGTGGTCAGAGCGTACAGACGGTATACTACACTATCAACCACATGAACCCGAGAGCCTTGTGGTCAGAGCGTACAGACGGTATACTACACTATCAACCACATGAACCCGAGAGCCTTGTGGTCAGGGCGTACAGACGGTATACTACACTATCAACCGTATAAACCCGAGAGCCTTGTGGTCAGAGCGTACAGACGGTATACTACACTATCAACCGTATAAACCCGAGAGCCTTGTGGTCAGAGCGTACAGACGGTATACTACACTATCAACCGTATAAACCCGAGAGCCTTGTGGTCAGAGCGTACAGACGGTATACTACACTATCAACCGTATAAACCCGAGAGCCTTGTGGTCAGTGCGTACAGACGGTATACTACACTATCAACCGTATAAACCCGAGAGCCTTGTGGTCAGTGCGTACAGACGTATATTTTTATCCTTTGGGGGGGGGGGGGGGGGTGAAGTTCAGCAAGTTTGATGGTTTAGTGTGCTGAGTGTTGTTAACATACAGCATACTACTCTTGAATTTATGTCAGATTTCAGAATATATTGTGTTAAGATTTTTAAAGATTTCCAATTAATATTTGTACTTGGATGAGAGAGTACCTTGCATCTGAAAGTTGGTGTTGGTGGACCAGCAGGGGGCGGTCTTTCTGAAATCCAATGTGCCAGCGCAGCGATGGGGACACTGTGCTGCAGGAGTATATGGCTCTGAATAGTCACTACAGATCTTATGGTGCTTATTGGAAAACAGGGGTTTCCCTGGAACCCTGGCAGAAGTCTTAACCTGACAATCTATTCATAGTTCAGTTTTATTGGCACAATAATTCTGTCTCTCTCCACCTCAGCTGATGTGTGAAGCAAGATGGCTGCTGCAGATCACTCTGGCACTACACACAGGTGGTAGCTGAGGTATGTTTCACAATGGGTCACTTGGCCTTCAATGAGGCTGATAAAAGTCCAGCTACCTGTGACGTGGCTGATAGACAGATGAACATACCTGTGATGAGGTTGTCCACCAGGGTGGTGGGGATGCAGAAGATTCCCACCAGCAGGTCGCTCACGGCCAGGTTGAGGATGAAGAGGTTGGTGACGGTCCGCATTCGGTGGTTCCGCAGGACGATGAGACACACCAGGCCATTTCCCAGCATGCACAGCAGGAAGATGAAGAGGTAGGCCAGGATGAAGCTGGAGGCTATCGGCAGAGAGTGCTGGTAGTAGGGCAGGTAGATGACTGTGCCTGCGGTGACGTTGCCGGCGGTGACGTTGCCGGCGGTGACGTTGCCCTCACAATAGCTGCAGTTGGCGTTGGGTGGGCGGTTTGCCTTGAAGGTGGGTTCGCTCGGCTCCTCCCACACTTCGTCCATGACCGCCCTCCACCCAGGGACCCCCTTCGACATGGAGCAGAGAGCGATGTCCTGGGGGCACACACACACACACACACACACACAGATTACACGCAGGCCATGTTCTAACCGCCACTCGATGGTCAAATCAAGGTGATTGTGGTCGTGACCGTCATCTTTCTCACGGTCTAAGACTGACGCATGACTTCCATTAAATGTCTCTTCTTTTCTGTTCACAGTACCAGTGACTCATCCAATCTTAAAAACTTTGCCACAATATAAAGAGGTCAGCTCGCTTCCACAATAATCAGGTTGTTACCGTTTCTGGATATACTGTATAATATATCTATACTTCACAGTTTTCTCATACATTCAACATTTGACCTGGTCTGGGACATTGAATGTCGGCTTCCAATTGCTATTGCTATTTTTCAATAGCATTAGACTGTTTGCCTTCAACAGTCATTATTGTTGGCTTCATTTCAAATTCAGGCGAGTAGTATGTGTCTTAGACTGCCGAAATGAATAACTTCAACATCGTCATGGAAACTGCTTAACACACCAAGAAAACAGTCATGCATCGATGACGTTTTGCAATGGCTGTAGGCTAAAAGGTATAATTAACTAGTTATTGTTGAAGTGGAAAATGCAAAGGTAATTCAGTTTAAATAACCTATTCCTGTGGATATTATCCAATTCATTACGTTTTGATAACGTTTCTATGGCTGCTTGCCTTCGTCATCCTCTTCACTCTGCTGTATTCTGCCTGACCATCCTGCTACAGTAAGTGTCTGATTTACTGCGACACTTAACATGTGCAAAACCTTTTAGCACTTGCAAAAAAAACCCCACAACTTTAAAAAAAAAAAACTCTTAATTTTTAAAAGGTTTTATTTGTATGGAGCTTTTTATAAAGATGTTGTCACAAAGGAAAATAAAAACAATAAAAACACGAGTTTTCAGAGACAAAAAAGTGTTTTTTTATTTCATTCAATTTTCTCTTCCATCAAAAAAAAATCTTTTATCGCTCCAAATGTTTTTTTTTGATAATAAAATGAGGCAGAAGATGTAGAGGTTTTAACATCCACATCTTTTCATTGGACTTTATACTACCAGCTAGTTTACTATCTCAAACTGTGAAATATTCAACCCACTTGATTATTTGCTGTGTTACATCTCTCATTACATTCTGTTACCATCCATTCTACCTTTAGTTTCAACCGCCACTGTTTACGTGTTTTTCTCCCCACCAGGGAGTTTTTGCCTCGCTTGCCGTTTCGGGGTTCAGACCTGGTTTTTGCCCAATTCTCCAATCTGTTTCTCTGTACGGCGCCTTTGTGACGGTTCTCTGTAAAAAGCGCTATACAAAATAAATTGAATGGAATTGAATGAATGCAAATCAGTACGGCACTTGGAACAGTTGAGCCAATCAGAGAGGGTCAAGTACAGGCCACCATGGAAGTGGTAATAAATTATACATTCGGTTTTTTTGTGTGCTGTATTTAGCTAATTGTTGCCTTGTTAAAAAATGTAAAAACCTTGTTTGTAAAATCACGGGGTGTAATGAGATAGCGAGTGAAGCCTTCGCTGTCAAAGTAAGCAAAACGGACGGATATTCAGTGAACCCCATGGAGATCCAGTGAGTGTCTTGTGAATTTCCATGCACCCATTCTCCCACCCAACATTGTACCACTGGGTAAAATATTGATGGACAAAATTGATGCCAATGGTGCTTTCAGGAAAACATAATTCATGTTTATGTACACTAATGCAGGAAATGAATGATATGCATCGTCAAATACCAGTTCTCGCTCTTAAAACTATATGAAATTAAAACGTTGATTTGCCTGCTCGCTCTGTCCAGCAGGGGCGTCGTAGTGGGGGGACAAGTGGACCTGACCGCCCAGGGCCCCAAGGTGGGGAGGGGCCCCCAGAAGGCCCGTACTAAAGAGTTTGCATTGGGAAGGGGGCCCAGAGAGACTGCCTTTGCACGGGGCCCAGAATGTCATGCTACGCCCCTGCTGTCCGGCCTGTCTATTTGTTAGACAGTGGTTAATCACATGGTCTATGTTTGTAGCACGGATCGCATTTGATGTGTCTGTGTGCCAACACTTCTGCACAAGATTTCATTCTGCTGTAAAGCATCGATGTAGTGTTTAGCTTGATGAGACACATAAATTATTTTTTTTCCTCGATGCGAGATTTTTGTGTACGTGCTCATGGCACTGTTAATTCAGGAGTGAGGGCCAACAAGTGTGAGCTCTCCTCAAAAACATATGACATCAACCCAGTGCTTCTTTTCAGTCCACAGCCCAGCAGTCAAGCTTCCACAGAGATAGGAGAACTAGACTGGAGGGCTGATTGGGTGGCTTGTGCAGGCTGTGGGTCCCCAATTGACCAGAGGGGGGTGCTGGTGAGAAATTAATGTCCCAAGGGGCCACCTTTCGGCACTAAACCTCTGGTCAATTGGGGACTGGATATAGTGTCACCCCCTGCTGATATCTTGCGCTCAGTTTCTGCATTGGGCTCCATTCATTTTTGACAGCAAAATAAAAATACTTTGCTCTTGCTGGCTCTGTGCATTATATTTAAAAACAATTACTTGATCATTGATCAATTGATCCAAGATCAAATATTTTTTTTCTTACAACAGAGACAAAAATATAAATTTTTTAATTATTATTTATTCTGGCCTATGCAATATTTTTGTAAGCTAGTTGGCAAAAAATGACATACTCTTAATGCTTTGACGTAGACTTCTCTCATCACTGCTTTGAGCCTTGCTCGTTTTACATTTGATTAGACATGTGACCAAGAACACAACTGAGCATGTCTGGTGAGCACAACAATTATACTTCCTGGTTTGGATGTGCTCCCAATAAGTGCATATTGGCATCGCTGCCTCTACAAATGAAATGCTCTAAAGCAGTGGAGCCCAACCCTGTTCCTGGAGATTTACCATCCTGTAAGTTTTAATTTGACTATTATACGACACTGCCTGGCCAAAAAAAAGTCGCCGTTGCACCCGTCATGCATAGTGCCCACTGTACAAGCCTCTGGGGGCAGTGTTATGATAATCTGGGGTTGCTTCAATTGGTCAGGTCTAGGCTCAGCAACGTTATGCAGCAATACAATGAAGTCAGCTGAGTACCTGAATGTACTGAATGACCAGGTTATCCCATCAATGGGCATATTCCAGGACGACTCGTGCACTTCCCGATTTTACAGCGGGACGGCCCTGAGCCCTCGCGGACTTATCGGGAACGCGCCTCAAAGTCTGTGAGGGTGTGAGGGCGGACGTTGAAATTGGGCTGTCACGGTCAAGGTTTGTTACCCTACATCATTTAATTTCTCTCGCAAAATGTATATTTTACTCTCCCTGTATGAACCTGCATAATGTTTTCTCTTCATGTAATGTCTTGGAATATAAAAAACCAATTGATCACAAATAGGAACCGTTGGGGCAAATGCTTTCATGTGGCAAATAAATTGGCCAGATCCGAGATGTGTGCCAATTACCTTTTTCAGGCCAACACGCTTTTACCTTTTACCTTTCTCTAGATAAGAGCAGCTGCTAAATTAAGTGTAATATAGTTCAACAGCCACCCCCCCCCCCCCAAAAAAAAAACCTTTTTAGTTAAAAGGTTTACAGTTTAAAAAGCTAAAATAGGATGGACAGTTTAACCAAATGCAGTCAACATGCTGTAATTGTTGTCATCGCAATGGGTGGAATTTAACTTTTTTTCCCATTTGGTGTAATGCTGGAAATTTACAGGTGGAACACAACCTGCTCTGTTAGCTATATTATACCAGTTTTTTTTTTTTTTTTTCAACACTGCTCTGCGGAAAAACTGGTTGCAAATGCGATTATTATACACTAGCCAGGACAAATGAACTCACAGACACGACCATCCAGACATTTCAGCTAGCTTCCGTGATCACAGCGGCGTAGCTAACAAAAGCTAATTTGACAGAATCTCATTTGTTCCACCATCAGCTTCAAAAATATGACGTAGGGGATCATTCCGAAGATTAGTGGAAATGAGAGGAGGGGCAGAGAAAGCAAGCGTGTTAGATCTTTTAGGGTTTATTTCGTGTCTTTATTTTAAAACAAGTTTTTAATGCTGTGAATCATAAAATAGGACAACGTCTTTCTTTTGACTGGTGTATTTTATGTTTTAACATTTCTGGTGCTTAGGGATGGGCGGGTGGAAGGTGGTTGCTCATGGTTTGGTGATTACAGCAAAATGCCTTTTAATGGGATCAGTGCACTTAACAACTTTCAAGCAGTTGCCCTTGGTAACCAAAAGCAGACCTCCATTCCTCCACCAGTAACCTGTGTTGGTTCATACAGACTGCATTGCACAAAGATCACAATAATTTTTTTCACAATGATGTTTCAACAGCACAAATGAAAACCAAACAAAGACAAGTAGTTTGTCATGTGTGCAACTCATGTTCCATTGTAGCTTCTGAATGTGCCATCTCAAACAGCATGCATAAAACATTATTATTTTCCAACTGCATAATGTCATCTTTGTTTTGTTATCTCTATTAGCAAGGACATATACTGTGCTCTACCTATAACAAAGTGTTATTGTCAAAAAAGCATGCTGCATCTATTATAGTCCTATTATTTGGAGGATTGGAGGACAAGGCATCTTTCAATATTAATAATGTTTGCTTATTCCAGATTACATTTTTTTTATTTTATGCACAGTACTTGACCATAATATATCATTATTATGGCATTTCTCAATTAATTAATAAGCCTGTGTGTGTGTATGAATCTGTGTGTTCGTTTGTGTGTGAATCGGGATGCGCTTTTTTTGTGTGTGTGCCAGAATCTGTGTGCGCGTGCACGTTTGTGCGTGTGAATTTGTTTGTGCGTCATTTAGATTTACAGGTTTTGCAGCTTCTGGCGTTCAAGTTAAACAGCGTTTGTGAGGGAGAATGCTAACTGACCGCTTTCCATGAACTGGACATACAAACCCGGTGCCTAAAAAAAGTCCTTGCTTTTTCGGGCGCCAAACTAAAAAAAATAAAAATAATTAATCAATTTTGGAAATATATATATATTTTTTATTATATTAAAGCATCTTCAGTGAAGGCACTTTCCAAACTTGAGATACTGACTCCACTGCAGGTACATCAAAGTTCGAAAAAACTCTGCGGTTACGCTTTGTGTGCGCGCGTTCTGCAAACAACACCTGTGCACGAGGAAGCAAAAACACTGAAATAGTTTTTAAATTTAAAGTCATATTAAGCCGTTTAGAATTCTATAGTACCGACCTTCCTCTGATGGCAACAAAAACACCGAAACTGTCACCGCCTCGTGACAGTAGGTAGCCTATTGAGTCGTAAATTAAGAGACTAAAAACATAAAATTAACACATGATAATCTTGACTCGCAAAATTAACACGTTTGCATGTGTCTTACCTGCTTTTACTGGCGAATGGGTCTCAAATATGAAAACTAAAAACTAAAGGTATCTTCCAGCTTGTAGAATCTTTTCATAGAAAAACGGGCGCGCATCAAACACCAACTTGGAGCAGCTTGAGACATTTGACGAAAGACAGGTGGACTTTTCTTGCGTGGCAACCGCGATCGTCTTTGCTGGAGGGTCCAATTTAACTTATTTAACCCTCACATGTATTTCTGTTTTTTCTCCATCGTTTCCCATTCAGTTCCAAGTTCCCGTTTTGCACCGGTTATGACACGCATAAACCCCTCCCTATCGAAGGAGCATTTTCTTCTCTGAAACGCAATTTCAAAATGAGGTCCACAGCACTCAACATCTGGCAATAAAAATGGCAATACCATTTATTTATTTATTAAAAAAAATTCTCCTGTTGAGACCCACATTTGGCTCTTATTGTTGCTTGCTATTGTTTCAGGTCAATTTGGAGGTTAAAATGAATATGCTTCGTTTCCTAATAATGGATTTGCCATTAATATGTTTGAACATCTAGTAGTTTCCACTGAAATAGTAATTGTGCCTTTACTGGTTGATGTTGCCAGCATGAGCTGTAGGCCAACATGCATATGGAAAAAGGTGATCAGAACAATTTGTCTTATTTATAATACCAAGCGCTGTGACAGGTAACCTAGGTCATCCAGGAAAAATCTCTCGACAGGCTATACCTGGCTTAACCCAAAGCCTAATTTGTGCCAAATGTGACTATAATACTTATACCTGATTTACTAAGACCTTTAGTACATGCAAAACCAATAACATAACCAATGATTGGTGCAAAACCAATAACATAACCAATGATTGGTGCAAAACCAATAACATAACCAATGATTGGTGCAAAACCAATAACATAACCAATGATTGGTGCAAAACCAATAACATAACCAATGATTGGTGCAAAACCAATAACATAAACAATGATTGGTGCAAAACATGACCAATCATTGGTAGTCTCATGTATTTTGTACTTTTAAAACTTTAACAATGTCTTGAAACACATTTTCATTAATTTATCTCACCATGGTTGTTTAATAAACTGGATTTCTCATCCATCTGAATGAAAAAATGACATTTAAAATAATTTTACTTTAACCTTTAACCCCATTTCTAACCCTGGGAGAAATCTTCAAAATCAAACGTATTTTTCATACGTGTATAACCCTGATCTTGCTTCAACACGAACACTTGCCGAAATTGCCGTATTTCTCCTTTCTGTCAGAATAAAGCAAAAAAAAAAATAATGTGGAAAAAGGGTGACTGTTCCACTCATTTAAAAAAAAAAAAAAAAAAAAAGAGAAATGTGATTTTTTTTCATTAAAATGGGCGAGAATCAATTTAAATGTATGTTTTAAATATATTTACAAGGAAATGTGGTTGAAGTCATTTTCATAATGCATGTATTTCACATAAGCCTATTGTTTTACTTCCAAACAATGTGTGTGTATGTGTGTGTGTGTGTGTGTATGTGTGTGTGTGTGTGTGTGTGTATGTGTGTGTGTGTGTATGTATGTGTGTATGTGTGTGTGTGTGTGTGTGTGTGTGTGTGTGTGTGTGTGTGTATGTATGTGTGTATGTATGTGTATGTGTGTGTGTATATGTGTGTGTGTGTGTATGTGTGTGTGTGTGTGTGTGTTGTCACGTTTACATTAAAGCATCATAAATTCATCATGAGAAGACATGTTTTCTACTCCAGGCTTCATCCTGTCTACGTACCTTAACATTTTATAGGCAGAACATTTACTTGTATGATGCAGACGCTATGAAAGTCTCAACATAACCCAATATTATACTTTTATTGAACCAGATGTATGTTCCAACTGTCAAGGCCTACCTGCCTGATTCATCAGCGTGTTAAATTTCAAGCGCAGGGGGTAACTTGAGCTTGACAGAGAAAGGGTCGACGATGGCGAGGATGGTGTAGGGACCGATGAAGCGGGGCTGGAGCTTGTGTGACATGGCTTGGAGAGGGATGGAGGACGTGGACAGCCAGACCTGTTGACCCGGGACGTGCTGTGGGGCTGCGGTCCCGTGAAGGTCCGCCAGGCGTTAGTAGCGGGATGTGGTGCGGTGCGTGTCGTCTTCCCAATCCTGCCGCATGGGAGGAGCTGGACCCGGACAGATGAAACTTCTTCTTCCTGGACCGGGAATAGGGGAGGTTGGTACCCTAACAGGTCAGACCAACGCCACAGAGACACGAAAAAAATAACTCAGTGACTTTAGTTCTGTGTTTGCGCAGAGGGGACTTTACCTGCTACATCTTAATATTCAGTCTTATGCCAAAGATACAGTAGAGTAGAGTGGCAATTTCATCATTCTCCGAAACGTGGGTGGATGCCTGTCTGTGACTCAAAAATTTTAATTGAAAATTATACAGTGATAAGAAGAGATAAGAAACATGAAAGGAGGAGGTGTACTATGTGTTTATATCAGATCGGATTTAGCTTTTAATGTCAGATCCGATTTGAACAACGACCAAATCGAGGCTGTATGGCTGTATGTTTTACTTCCGAAAACTAAACCCATCTGTGGCAAGTTCGAGTGCCACTGCTCGGGTAAGAACGACACACAACACAGGAGAGCTTGGCAAAGAGTTCTGCTCTCTTTATTATTTTCCACTCAACAGGTTTTTGTTTAGCTGGCTACGAGCTTCTGGATTCCTTACTCCATCCTTACTCTCGCCCGCCACGCTTACCCACCAGGTTCGCCTTTTAAAGCCCAGGCTCACTGTCATAGTAATCAGGAAAACAATTAATCCATTATACAATTACGAATCACCGTGAGGCGCTGATTAACTTATGACAGCTGTGGCGCAGAGTCAGAGAGCCGCTCAGCTCACTCTCTCTCTGCAAGCGGAGGCTAACCACGCCCACCCTGGCCACATACCCCCACCGACTTAGGCTGGGGAGCCATCCGGCCGATGAACAACCCCCCCCCCCCCCCCCCCCCCCCCTCCCCCCCCTCTCCCCTTTGAGACGAGAGAGGAAGTCCGCCACCACCATCTGCACCCCCGGGCCTATGAATCACCTTAAAATTAAATGGCTGTAAAGCCAGATACCAACGGGTCCGACCAGAGGGTGAATGAGCGGCCCAGGAGGTAATACCTGAGGGACATTACATTACATTACATTCATTTAGCAGACGCTTTTATCCAAAGCGACGTACAGTAAGTGCATACAGAAAGGTCATCGAAGTAACTACAGAACAGATAAGAAAGCACATTCTTCCCATACAGTAGCAGCTATCCCTAGTAATGAACACAATGCAGTTCAAAGTGAACTGGGTAAATCAGTTCTAATACAATTCTATTCTAACTATTATAAACTTGACTATCTTGAGTACACAGTTCAACAAGAGCACAAACCATGAGGTCCTAGATAAGATAAGGGACCCGACCGCCCACCGGATGGCGAGGCATTCCTTCTCTGCTGTACCGGGCGATCGACTCCCTCCACCTGCTGGGTCAAAACGGCCCCCAGCCCTCTGTCCGACGCGTCTGTCTGCAGGGTGAACGGGAGAGAAAAATTAGGTTTGAACAAGAGCGGCTCCCCACAGAGTGCTTCTGTTACCCGCTCAAATGCCCTCTGGCACGGCTCCGTCCACTGGACCGGCTCTGAGGCACCTTCACGAGTTAAATCAGTCAAGAGGCTGGTCAGCTCTGAAAACGCAGGAATAAACCTCCTATAGTAACCGGCCAACCCCAAGAACCTCCTCACCTCTTTTCTCGCCTTGGGCCGGGGGCAGGTCGCAATCACAGCGGTTTTGTCCACGTCCGAGAGCCGCTCAGCTCACTCTTTCTGCAGTCAGAGGTTAACCACGCCCACCCTGCCACACCATCTTAATGGGGCTCTGCTATCGTTCACCAGACCAGCATAATCTTTAAGAGCTGTTGGAGGAAGCGTGCAATAACTGTGTTGATTTTACAAAATCAGAGGCCATCATCGCCGGCGATTTGAATACGGACATTCGCACAAAGGACACTAATATTTATAAAAGCTTTAGAAATTTATGTCAGCTGTTTGGCCTACATCAGTTCATTTCTGATTCTACTAGAGTTACATCCACTACCCAAACAATTATTCTTGTGTCCAATCCGTTGAACATCTGCAAAAGTAGTGTAATTGAATGCTGTCTAAGTGATCATTTTCTTATCTATGCTAATCGTAAAATTCATAATACAATAACAAAGTCATAATACAATAACAATGAGATCTCTTCAAAATTATAGTCCAGCTGCTCTGTGTGAGAGCTTGAGAAGTGTTAACTGGTCTGAAGTTATGAATTATGACGATGTTGACAAAGCCTGGGACTCATTTAAATCAATCTTTCTTCAAGCTATGAATAACACGGCACCCTTTAAGACCATTAGAATAAAGCAGAGAGAGCCTTGGATGTCAGAAGATCTTTTAAGGGCCATTAGATTAAGAAATTCAGTTTTTAAAGAATTTATAAAAAACCGGAATGATGCTAGTTTTATTCAATATAAGAGCTTACGTAATGAAGCACAAAGATTTATCAATAATGCTAAAAAAAATCCTTCTTTAAAGAAAAAATATTTGAACATAAAAAGGATCCCAAAATACTCTGGAAGGCTCTCAAAGAGGGTTATAGTAAAAGTATAAAAACCAGGGCTGTTAGGCTCAGCTTGGAGGTGAATGGCAAAGTTACCTCAGACAAAAAAGAGGTGGCTCACTATTTAAATACCTACTTTACTACAGTAGCTAACAATCTTGTAGCGAAGCTCCCTGCTCACTCGGGTGTATTTAATGAGGAGCAGGTGCAGAGGAATTACTCGTAATATGGCACCCAGACAGAATCCCTTTCTTTTCGTAAAGCGATAGTAAGAGTTGTTTCTCCTGACAGATTTTCCTATTGAACTCTATGGAAAAATAAGTCAGGAGAAGAAACCCTTCAAGTTATCCATCCATATCTACTGTATTTCTGGCAGCAGAGTGATGGTTAAAGGTTTGTTTAATACATCAGACCCTTGATGACGAGCCACTTAGCCAACTATGTGTTCCATACTGTTCCAATGTAATTTACAGCTAAATCTTGTCTCACCCCCCAATTCCCATAGAGATCCATTCAAATGCAGAGCTGTTATAGTATCGCTTGTAAGAGTACCAGCAAATAAGATATCAAGAGCCTTTTGATGTTGTTGGGTCACAGACATCATAAAGTCATGGCATGCAAAGGATATGCAACCAAATATAAAAAATATGGCTTTTCTACCAAGTATTAAATACATTTAATTTAGCGTGTTCAATACTTTTTTCCTGTGTCATTTCACTTTATTGCACATAACTTTTTTAAAGAATTGGAACGTTACAATTTCTTTAGCTGTTTATTCTCAACTTTTTATTGAGTTAATACCAATGTCTGGTCAAAATCTCATGTGAATAGCTACATTGGAAATATGTTTGATAATAAAATTGTTGACGTGTCCAATACTTATTTCCCCCATTGTATACTCAGAAAAACCCTGGACATAAGTATATCATCCAGGGGTTTGACGTATATTACAATTAGAGAAAAGTTTGCTTATGTAACTACTTTCTCATCCTGTCTACTCAACAAGCATACTCAATAGTATGGAAGGGCGCTGATTCGGACACAGCCCTGCTTTGTGGAATACCCCCCTGGTGTACTGACCACTGGTCTAGAATAGTATTTCTCAACACTGGTCTTGGGGACCCACTGTGTATGCTGGTTTTTGTCCCAACCATAGTAACAAGCTCTATATTGATGTTCTAGAACTTAAATCTGCTGTCAGCCAGTTCCAATAGTGGTGTGAAGTCAATTTATTGGACTTTCATAGAATGTGGAGAAGACTAAAGAAATTGCCATCGGCTTCCGGCGTGAGCCACCCCCACATGAGCCAAAACTGTTGTAGTGGAGGAGTACAGAAATATGGGTACCATCATAGATAATAAACTGACCTTTGAGGCAGACTGTCAACGAGTGCATGCAAAGTGTTAGTCAAGGCTATATTTCCTCCGTAAACGTGAGCCAGTCGGTACTGCAAGCATTTTACACCTGCTTCCTTGAGTCAGTGCTGACCTTTAGCCTAACAGCTTGGTTTGGCTCATTAAGTGAAATCAGGCACTACCACCTCCTCTCCTCCTTGCCCTGGAAACGGGTCTTTGTGTTTGAATCTAATGTTGCTGATTACATCTTAAATACGTATTAATGGTTACATATTTATTAATGTCTCCACACAAACCGCAATATCAGGTACATGCTGTACATATAATACTTGTACTCGAAACGTTCAGACAGTTTTGCATACTTCCGGGTAGGAGAGGAGTGGTAGTGGGGGAGTGAAGAATATTGGGATGCACCTGAGGCTTCCATCAGATCGAAGATTAAGATCCTCAGAGCGGTAATCGTTATGTGTGTGGGAGTGAAAGACTGTCTCGCATGATTCCAGTCAGGAACGCCACGATTTTATCAAACATGTTTGCTTTTATCGGGGTTAAGTCTGTGCGTAATCTTGAGGTTTGCGCTGGCCAAAGACAGAAATAGATATGTGGTGAGAAGCCCGCACACTACTATTGAAAAAAAGGGAATTCCCAGGTTGATTACTGCGAGATAATCCTTTTATTCAAAGGTTTTTTTTATTAAAAAATGCCAAAGATGCAAAAAGTGAGTGCGAACGTTTGGGTCTCTGGCGACCATCTTCAGTGCACTACCACCTGAGACCCAAATGTTTCTACTTTTTGCACCTTTGGCATTTTTTAATAAAAAAAAACCTTTGAATAAAAGGATGATCACGCAGTAATCAACCTGGGAATTCCCTTTTTATTCCCAATAGTAGTGTGCGGGCTTCTCGCTTCTTCTTATTGGACTTTCTCTAAGGCGCGGTGAGTTTTACAAATTTATCAAAGACTGAAATCGCCACAGGAATTTTCAATAGCCAAGGAAAAGTGAGTTTGTGACAGAGGAAAGAAGAGGTGAAAAAATACAGAAGTAAACATCAAATCCAACGAGCGGATGGCTGAGCCGAATAAACGTTTTTTTGGAATACTAAAAATGAGGAGCGACTTGTGTATTTGTGGCAAAAACATGCGTCTGTCTGTCTGTCTGTACAATGTCAACTCTGCAAGTTACCACAACACTGACAAAGGTGCAAGCTGTATGGGCTCCATGGTAGTTTTGGCTTCAAAATATCGGAACAAATACATTCTCGCAAGTGCAGGTCTACCACGAGAAACCACGTTCATGCGAGAGAACTGCATCCATCTGCATCAATTCTCTGTCGTTTAGATTTGTGCTCTACAAAAACAGCCGTCATTATGTGTGTGCGACACAAGAGACTGAAAATCTGCATATGACAGTTGTTAAATGTGTGCTACTCGTTTTTTTCCCTTGTCGCTTACAATTGGAAAAGTCGTGTAATGTGGCTCCAGCTTAAGCGAATCTTTGGTCGGGCAGCCCTAATGAGGTCACAGATGAGGTCACAGTTAAGTGGAGCAAACCAAACTCTGATCACATCTGACGTACTCACTTGAGCATTAAACATGGCCAGCGAGAGACATATCAAACTGGTTTGCCATGATATTTGTGAAAGACAAACCAGAGGAAAGCACAAATGAAAGAAGAAAGCCGTTTCATGTTGTTGCCTGATATAGCGCCCCTCGCTGCGCAGCGCTTGATACTGCATCCCGCATTAAGTGTGCCTTCAATTCTAGATAACTTGTCCAACAGTGTCTCTCACTGGGGGTGCATTTCAAAAACTATTTTTTTTTTTTTTTATAAAAAAATTTGTTTTGGAAAGAAATTCATACAGAGGATATCAGTTTCAACTTCACTATTTATATTTGTCTAAGGAAAAAGAAATTCAAGCATTTAAGTATAATGTATGTGTAAATCTGGAAATTACAACTGAAATCATGTCAAGTTCTCCAAATTGTAAAATCTGGAAACAGCAACTGAAATCATGTTACAAACCAAATTGTAAAACTCCGCGCGGCTAGACCAATGAGGGAATAGCTCGGAGCGAAGGTTTAAGCGTGATGTATTCCGCTATTGCTGTGGGAAAAGGGAAAAGTTAGGAAAGTTAATAAAGTAGTATTAAGGTTCTTGCAGCCGGGTTAGACTGCTCTTTAGATTCACGGGATTAGCTAATAAGGGACCACAAATCAAAGGTACTCGTACCACGTTACCTTCCGCTTTAAGTCTGGTCTACCTTGACCCCAGTTTATCCAAAGAACAGCCTGTGTGTATTACAGTAAATCATCAGCCACCAACGCTGATTCTGTACTCGTTTATCTGACTCCATTTAATATTATAATTTAGTATGTACAATTTCCACTTGATTTGTTAAAGGACCCTTATACTTTAAAGACGTTCTCTGAACTGGATGCACTTGTTCCACCGTGCATTACATGCTGCAGATATGTACACAACTCACAGCTGACTAGATATCTGCGGTTATCTCAGACGTTGTGGAAGAAGCCACTTCGTGAGGTATAGACTATGGTTAAGACTCAGGGACCGACGAAGGAACATTGACGACCACCGTTCTCAACATGTATAACCGACAAGCGGAGGTGATCTACTTTAAGACATAGTTCTACGGGTGCAATACTCCGTGATACATTAAGCTTAAATAGTCAACCTCCCTAGACCAGCTGAGGGGGAAAATCAAGACTGAGGAAATTAATCAACCCATTACCGGTGAACAGAGTACGTCAATTTTCAGAGAAACCACACAAATCAAGTTTAACTAATTTATTACCAGGTAGGTTATTTACTTAATCATCAATACATAGTTACAGATTAAACAGTCCAAATTCAAATACAGTACAGGGAAAAATACTTTGTCATACCTGGCAATTTGCTATACACAATGACCTGAAGTAGGATGTGCGGAAAGACTGGTTACAGCTTCCCAGATTGGTTTGTTTCCTTTGCTTAAATGCTCAAACTCTGCGTTTGATCTGGCTGCAGACGGTCGTAAAACCATAAACTGGTCAGCACTTTTAGCCCCCCTTCTATGGGATTTCACAGGATGGTTTTTTCTAAGGACAATTTCACAACGGCAGCTTACGCCTGTGTTATGAAATATACATTCCATTCATGTTGCACATTTAGGACATGTAGACCATTGCACCACTCACACCGAGACCATCAAAATGATATCAAACATGAATAGGTCTAAGTTTGTGTTGCCATGAAAATCTCCATCTCAATATAGTTTTTCAGATGTGATTGATATTAATGCCACAAAAGTCCCAGGATTCCTGTTGAGAATATTACATTTACACCCTAGTTGTCCCTGTTAATATAGGGACGTTAACTTGATGTATTTACTAATGTAACACTCAAAAACTGAACAATACATGATTATCTCTCTGGATAGAGTGTATAATGTATGTTCCAGTGCCCAGACTAGTTCCAGTGTATACTGTACAATGTAGCAAAAGTATCAATCACATCTGTATGTTTTTAAGCTTTTTGAGGACAAAAGCAATCTATACTATGTTGTGTTGTGTGTGAAAAATATGTTTAAGGACAGGGAATTGACCTGCCCTGATAACGCCATATGGGGGCACTATGGCCCTGTTTGTGTGCTTGTCTTTACGACAGTCCAAGCGTTTCTTCCAAAGTCATGACATCCCAGGACATTCCTCGACCGTCCTAAACCTCACGCCAGATGGTCCCAGCAGACTTTACGGCATTGAAGTTCTGGTTTATTACATCCTAGAGTTGCTACAGGCCTCCACCCCCGGTGTTGTGTGTCCAGGTGCCCTGGGATCTCAATTTCAGTCTTACATATGGATGGATGTGTATATGCATGTATTGTTTTTTGTTCTTTCTAATGAGCTTCATTTCTATTATTAACATTTTCACCAAGGATTCAGTCTGCAGCTGTAGCTCAAATCTTATGAGTAGAGAATACTTCGGATCAATTAAGTCATTGGGATAATTAGATAATTGAGAGCAGAAGCTGGCATGCAATCCAAAACGGACCCGATCTTTACTGCGAACCCCGTATTGCATCCTCAGGTCCATCTCCTACTTTAAGAACCGTGACCTCTCGATTCCCTGCTCCCACCTACTGCAGCCAAGGACATTATGTTATTGGTTTATGTAATGACTCCTATTATCGACTGTGACGCTGATAACTACCCCCGGTACTTTTGGTCTGTTTTGTACTTGCCTGCAAGTCTTTCTGGATAAACGTGTCTGTGAATTGCTCACATGTAAATGTAAACGTTGCCCTCTGGATATTCAGGCTGCAATGTTGTCTCAGACCATTTAGAGCAGGCGTGTCAAACTCCAGTCCTGGAGGGCCGCAGTGTCTACTGGTTTTCGATGTGTTTCAACATGAGTGATTCGTTTAAATCATTGATTGGCTAAGAATCCACACACCTTTTCCCAAGGCTTTAATTGGCTGCTGATTGAAAGGAAACCACAAATACCTGCAGACACCGCGGCCCTCCAGGACTGGAGTTTGACACCCCTGATTTAGAGCCTTGTTATATTCTAAATATTTTCACCTCAGTATAAATTCACCTCCAGAGGTCAGCATGGCCTCTTAACCCCAGTCCTGGAGACTTATTGTGTACGCTGGTTTTTGTCCATCTCTTTATCAACTGAGGTTGTTGAAAATGTCTTCAAGTTCTATCATAATTGTGTGGTTAAACTTATTTTAACACAATGCAGGTTTGGCTTGTTGCCATTTGCTGTCAGTAATCTCCATTAATTTTACACAGATGGTTTCAGGTTTCCACATTCCTGGTAGATGGGACCGAGCAGATTTCACCCGTCAGCTTGTAATTGAATCTATAAAAAATGTAACCTCTTTCAATTGGAATTCTTTGCCATATAGTCGCAGGGGTGTCAAACTCCAGTCCTGGAGGGCCGCAGTGTCTGCTGGTTTTTGGTGTGTTTCAGCACAAGTGATTAATTTAAGTCACTGATTGGCTAAGAAGTCCAAACACCTTGTTCTCAAAGCTTTAACTGGGTGCTAATTAAAAGGAAACCACAAAGACCTGTAGACACTGCGGCCCTCCAGGTCTGGAGTTTGACACCCCTGATATAGTGCATACACCCCAGTAAAGGAGAGAATACGTTAGTCTGATTCAACTTGGCATGTGAACATGGGACATTTCTTTTTAGGGTATACAGGCTATTTCTGCCATAATACGGCTTTAAGAGGGTAAATCGTCCTTCAATAGATGTAAAAGGTCTAATTAAGAACAATTATACAACAGTTAGTTCTGACCGCACATTCGATTGGCCGAGACGCATTCCATGAGTGCTGATATAGAAGGCTATAACATCACTTGGACCTCATCACCGGCCGTGATCACTCCGCTTTGTTAACATTCTGACTGATAATTTGTTAGAAATTTGTATTTTTAAATTTTTTTTTAATGGAATTGTATATTTGTTCATATATCTAAATAAACAACGAAATCATAATCTGTTGTCTCAATCATTATTTGATAGTAATTGTATGGGCTATTAGAACTGTTGTATAAAAGCAAAATCACACTCGAGGTTCTGCTGTTATAGGCCTACTTATATCAGCATGGCTGTGATTCGGTTGAAGATAATCACAGCTGTGCTGATATACAGTATAACAGCACAACCTCGAGTGTGATATTGCTTAATTAGTGTCTAATTAAGAACAATTAGCAGCAATAGAATAGAATAGAATAACTTTTATTTTTCTGTGAGGGAACTTCAGTTGTAGTTGCCAGCAGTAAAAAAGACATAGACAGTGGGGCAGACCCACAAACACAAACAAACATGTTAAATAAAGACATTAAATTTAATCAGATGTTTCACATTATAATGAAGGTATGAGTGGAGTGGAATGCATCATGATTATGATTAAAATTACAATTATTATTATTAGTTTATTATTATTATTTATTAAAAATTGTTATTTCTTGATGAGGGATTATTTTTTCTCAGAATAAATTTACTTCAATTAAAGGTTGAATTTTTCTCATTTTTTCAGTGTGAGATTAAGCTAATTCACCCATTCATTAATGGGTGCTAATAATAGTGGAGGGCACTGTCATAAGCATTATCGTCAAGGGAAGGAATATAAATAAATCTCTATTCATTTGTTCCTTTGCATTCTGGGCTGGAAGGACAGCAACAAAAAAAAGGACACATTTGCACAAAGGACACATTTTACAAATAAACTATAAAATAAATCAGTCAGCAGCACTCAAGGTTTCATGGAAATAAACAGAACAGATGAGAGGAGTGTGCACTGCCTGGGTGCAGCATCATTCTGGCCAGAGACAGAATGATGCTGCACCCAGCATCAATTACCAAGAACATGACTGAATATGATCCCTGCCCCTTGCCCCCTGTCCGCTCGCTTTTTTAAGTTTTTTCTGTACTAGCGGGCAATGTGCGGAGGCACCTTTTCCCTTTCAGACGAGCTTGATTTGATGACAGGGAGGCAGGTTAATCTCCCTCCACCAGCCTCAGTTTGCAGAAAACCAGAAACAATTACCAAGAGCAATTTCAAGGGCACCAAAGTGCCTTTCTTCAAAGGAATGATGTGCTTTATATATGAAACGCTTCTGTTTAGCATCCAGCAGAAATGCAGGTGCACAAAGCGAGAATAGGACACACCAACCGAGAAATATAAACAACAATAATAAAACAAATATATTTTTAAATCAAATCAAAGGGTTACATCGGGCACTTGGGGTTAATGCGCAAATTGCTTGTGTAAAGTAGGTCTATACGTTCAGAGAATAATTCTGGTTTCTTGCATTTTTGTACATTCCATACAAGCACCACGGTGCTCAGCTTAAAGAAGAAGTTCGGTATTTAGCATTATAAGCCCTGTTAAAATGTTATTTACGATCATATACAACGGGAAACTCACCGAGTGGTCACCGGTGTCCGTTGATGTTCTGACACAAAAACCGTCGCAAAGTATGCTTCGTATCGGGTTTTATTTATTATTTTATTAAATCCATTGACTGGACTCTTACAAAAATTAAGTCATCTGCAGTATTACTGCAGTTTTATGAAGTACAAGAGCAGTTCTGTGCAGTATTACTGCAGTTTTATGAAGTACAAGAGCAGTTCTGTGCAGTATTACTGCAGTTTTATGAAGTACAAGAGCAGTTCTGTGCAGTATTACTGCATATTGAAAACTTTAACTTGTTAAAATACTTTTTAACTGCAGTACAAATGTACTTGTACTGCAGTTTTACTGTGTCCAATTTACTGCAATTGTAGCTACTGCAGTACTGCAGTTCTTTTTTGTGAGGGGAAGTTTACAAACGTATGGCTGTACGGCGACTGAAAATAAATCTTTGAACGGTTATTTAAAACATGGTTTAAATGTAAACGTAAATTACAAGACACCAGTGACCACTCTGTGAGTTTCCCGTCTTTGAAAACGAGAGTTTATGGTGTTTTTTGAAGGATTTTCTTTATGCCCGTCCAGATCCATTGTGTAAGTTAGCTGTGACATTATTAGCAATAAACAATATATCTGCAAAGTTCATCAAAATGTTGATATGGACCGTTGTATATGATCATAAATAACCTTTTAACAGGGCTTATAATGCTAAATACCGAACTTCGTCTTTAAGTTTCCGATCAACTTCAAACCATGACAGCCTTTGATGCATTAACTGTGCCCCTGTTTTGAATGAGGCAGTTAAGTGCCAGCCTCGTGGCCCTGTTTTGAGTGTGGCAGTTAAGTGCCAGCCTCGTGGCCCTGTTTTGAGTGTGGCAGTTAAGTGCCAGCCTCGTGGCCCTGTTTTGAATGGGGCAGTTAAGTGCCAGCCTTGTGGCCCTGTTTTGAATGGGGCAGTTAAGTGCCAGCCTCGTGGCCCTGTTTTGAACGGGGCAGTTAAGTGCCAGCCTCGTGGCCCTGTTTTGAATGGGACAGTTAAGTGCCAGCCTTGTGGCCCTGTTTTGAATGGGGCAGTTAAGTGCCAGCCTTGTGGCCCTGTTTTGAATGGGGCAGTTAAGTGCCAGCCTTGTGGCCCTGTTTTGAATGGGGCAGTTAAGTGCCAGCCTTGTGCCCCTGTTTTGAATGAGGCAGTTAAGTGCCAGCCTTGTGGCCCTGTTTTGAATGAGGCAGTTAAGTGCCAGCCTTGTGGCCCTGTTTTGCGCAACTTGTAATTTGTTTAACTCTCTCTTGGCTGCAGTTGACCATATATGACTGAACAGTACTGCAGATTAGACAGAATTACTGATTGAATAATCTGCCTAAGAATGCGGAATGTTAAATAACGCAAAAACGTCTTAATGACGGTTATGCCCTTCCCTATCTTAATAAAAATATTATCAATATGCTCTGACCAGGACAAGGAGCCATCCAACACAACACCAAGAAGTGTAGTTTTTGTTACTTGCTCAAAAGGCACTCCAGACATTGAAAAATGCAATTGTGGATTCTTAGTAATAACATTTTGTGAGCCAAAGATCATACACTGTGTCTTTGCAAGATTAAGAACCAATTTGTTATGCTCCACCCATTCAGAGTTCTTTATTCAGAACCTTGGCCAGTTCCTCACTTGTAGAAACTGAACTGTATAAATTGGAATCATCTGCATAATTGTAACACATGCTTTTTGTACCACCAAGGGCAGATCATTTGTGAAAACTGAGAAAAAAAAGTGGACCACTTTTTACCTTTTTTTTACCAAAATGTGGTGCGGAACACCACATTTTACCATTTGTCTCATAGAAAAACCTCCATTAAAGAAGACTTTCTGTGTTGATCAATATCTCATGGTCTATGACATTGAAGGCAGCACTAAAGTCCCACAGTATCGTACCAATTATATTCCTTGTATCCATTTGTTTTAGCCAGTCGTCTGTCATCTGAGCTTAAGCGGAACTTGAATAACCCTCTCTGTTGGCATGCTGAAATTTAGTTAATAACCCATTATGTGTGAAGTAATGCTGCATTTGTGCAAAAAACTATCTTTTCTAAAATTGTACTTAATACAGGTACCGGTAATAAGTTTATGGGATAACTGTTGGCTCTTGACAATGTAGACCTGCTTTCTTTTTGCATTTATTGATATAACCTTTGATTCTTTCCACAACTTTGGGAACAAAAGTTGTGTTTATTAAAAATATGGCAATTAAGTTTGGAGACGTGTATAGCTGCAATCTAGGGACAGTAACAGCCTTTCAACATGGTTGACTTCAACCTCATGAAAATCAAATCTACTGTTTTAAAAAAAAACTCATAATAGTTAGTTATCCGAGAATAAGAGGGACCTGATCTGAGGGTTTGATACTTTCTCTGAGCCTATCCACCTTCTCAATAAAATAATTGTTAAAGTAATTTGCTATATCATATGGCTTAGTTATAAACATTCCTTCTGACTTAATGTGGGAGACGGTGAGATTTGGCTTTCATTTAAAGTTTTCCTAAATATTTTCCCATACTTTTTTTCTGTATGAATCTTATGTTGATAGTATTCTTTTTTTTTGTTGCTCTTGTTCATTTTGCTTCCTAGATTTCTTACTTTGCAGAAATGTGTTACATTTTGATGTTTAAATCAGAGAATGATGAACTCCTGTATATTCCGAAATAAAGACTACTACTGTTCTACCATACACAGGGGGTCAGTTTTATTTATTTTCTTATTTAATTAATGCTTTACTGCAGACCAAGTGTGTATAATGGTTAAGGAACTGCCCTTGTAACCGAAAGGTTGCAGGTTCGATTCCCAGGTAGGACACTGCCGTTGTACCCTTGAGCAAGGTACTTAACCTGACCTGCTTCAGCATATATCATATGTATAAAATAAATGGAAAAAAAGAAGAAGATAAGAAGAGGTTGTAGTGTCGCGCTGGGAGAGAGCGTTCTCTGCCTGCCTGTAATAAATGTAAATGTGTGACATCCCACAAATCAAAGCCAGTCAATAAAGTCAGACTAAAGAAAGGGTCATTTTGACTTGTGTTTCTTAAACATAAACACTGGAGCACAAATGTGTCTCTTGTTTAGATTCCACTTCTGTTCCAAACTAATTGTCTAAACTGTTTCTAGAATACTGACCAAGATATTATATAATTTTAAAATATCTGTTATAGTTTTTTTCTCAGAAATAATAATTTGTTGAAAATTGGATCCATAAATGTAATACAAAGATCAATATCAAACTAACAGATCAAACAAACGTTATTAAATCAAATAAAAGTTTTAATTAAAAATTAAAGATTTGCTTAGATAAAAAATTTAAATAAAACAGCTAAACTGACAGGACCCATCTTTGACAAACCGAGAGTTCGCAGAGAATGCTCCTATGTTGCCACCTAGTGGCCAACATGTTTATCAGACATAAATCTGAATGGGAATGAATGAAAATATGAATGTCTGGATTTCCAAGGCAAGACGCGAGGCTCCGTGATGTTCAGTGTGCAAACAATAAAAAATGTACACGGATAACATCCCGTTAACATGTAAGAACAGACGGTGAATGTCACAACAATTTATATCAGTATTTGGCCTCAACAGCTCCCACTCAATGCAACGTCTGTCAGATATCGCAATATCTGACCATTTAACTGCCTTGTGCAAAGAGCTTTTCTCATCTTAGTGCACATGCCAACCGGCAGCTTCCTACGATCGTGTTGGCAGTCTCATTGGGACTAGATGAACTCCAGCTCCTGCTGAAAAAAATTCGACAGGTGCACAGGGGTTTCAGTTTGATTAAGTCATTAAGTATCTAATTAAGCTGGCGCGTGGACAATGGGGGGCTGATATATGCACGCCTTTTAAACTTAGGTTCAACAACGGTAAGTCGCAATTTTTTTTGTCTTTCAATATTAGCGCAGGCAATTATTAAATATAGGTCAACGTAATTTATTGTTAATACACGTGTTTAAAAAGACAATTGCTTTTTTTCCTCTTTTTAAACTACAGTAACTCCTGTCATGGCGGGCGTTAAGGCAAGTGCGCTAATGACTGTCCCGGAGTGTGAACTGATGGGCGACGTATATTCGCGCGTGAATGGGGGGACATTACTCCCGTTGTATGCCAATATTGGCAAGTTTCGACGGGGAAATGACGGACTATACATAGATACAGAGGACTGGGGGGAAGTTCTGAGGAGAAGGCAGATGGTAAACGCCAAAGAACGTCTGCGAGTAAGTTCACCGACTGCCATTACTGCTAAGGGACATGTCAGAATAAGCAACGAGGTTGAAGTTGGCATCTTATCCTAGTTCCGTCTTGGTTTAAATATATTCTCTATCGCCTAGTCTTAAATGTAAATCACGTGTCATCATTTTAAGTGCACAAAAGTAACACACACAGAGTAGGCTAAATCAAACATCAACAAAGGTGTCGGCTACATTAATCCGCCTACCTCTCTTAGATCAGGAATTTGAACAGCATGTTTTCCCGCCTGAAACGCATGGTGCCCCTCGTGCGTCGGGACCGGAAGCCCAGTAAAGTAGACACGCTCAAAGCCGCGACGGAATACATCCGCCTGCTGCTGGGCGTGCTGAACGATACCTCGACTGGCAGTGTGAGTCAACGCGTATGCATATGCACATGTTTAGGAGCATATGCTCCAATAGTTTAGAGCCGGCCCTGTGTGCATTAATCTATGGTTTGTAGTATGGTTCTAGGTTGGCGTGATTTAACTCGCATTTAGTGCTTTATTGATGTTTCATTCAAAACTGATGGCTGCTGGGGCAGGGGGTGGAATGAGGGAGGAGGAGAAAATGTTATTAGTTATTATTATTAGTTATTAGCACTAATACAGAGCCGACACTGCTGCTCGGGTACATCATGTAGATAGTTCCATTCTCTTACGCTGCATGTCGCTCCGGGTGATAAGAGTCCACTAAGTGGATTTAATGGGTGTGTCCCAATATTCTTCACTCCTCACCTTCTTTCCTCCACTCGTCTCCTCCACTCATCTCCTACCCGGAAGTATGAAAAACAGATGAAGTTTCAAGTACAAGTACTTGCATGTACAGTATACAATGTTGCTACCTGACATTGCGGTTTGCGTCGAGACATTCGTTAATATGTAATCGGCAACATTAGATTAGGACACAAAGATCGGTTTCCGGGGCACAGAGGAGAGGAGGTGGTAGTGGAGGAAAGGAGGAAGTGTTTTTTTGAGTATTGGGATGCACCCAATGCAATGTGTTCAGTATGGCTTCTGGAAGATTCTCCTGCTCCCTCCTTTCCTCAGATGATGGAAGCCGTGCCAGAGGTGGAGATACCGGAGGGCGTGGCGCTGACGGTTCCCATGGTTTCGGCCGGGATCGGAGCAGACGGGGGAGGAGACATGAGCGGGCTGCTCTTGCACCAGTGTGTCCTGCCTACATACCAGTACATCATACAGCTGACCCCCGAACAGGCCATGGTACGGCACACGCTCCACCCTCACCTACGACCCGCGCTTATTCCCGCCTCAGTGTGGCTCCTGTACCGGACTGAGAGGCTGTTCATCCTCATTCACTTAGCCTTACGACACTATAAAACTGACCAAGGCTGCTCATAACCCCACGGCACTATGAAGTCTGCTCATAACCCCACGGCACTATGAATGCTGCTCATAACCCCACGGCACTATGAAGGCTGCTCATAACCCCACGGCACTATGAAGGCTGCTCATAACCCCACGGCACTATGAAGGCTGCTCATAACCCCACGGCACTATGAAGGCTGCTCATAACCCCACGGCACTATGAATGCTGCTCATAACCCCACGGCACTATGAAGGCTGCTCATAACCCCACGGCACTATGAAGGCTGCTCATAAGGAACCCTGTTTGCAGGTCTCTCTTGTAAAAGAGATCTTGATCTCAATGAGACTACCTGTAAAAATAAAGGATATAAATAAGTAAATAACCATAACCTTACGATACTGTGAGCCTGACCAGTCTACTCGTACCCTTACAGCACTATGAGCCTGACCAGGCTGCTCATAACCTTACAGCACTATGAGCCTGACCAGGCTGCTAACCTTACAGCACTATGAGCCTGACCAGGCTGCTCATAACCTTACAGCACTATGATCATAAACAGGATGCTTATAACCTTACAGTACTGTTAGCCTAACCAGGATGCTTATAACAGTACAGTACTGTGAGCCTGACCAGGCTGCTCTTAACCTTACAGCACTATGAGCATAAACAGGATGCTTATAACCTTACAGTATTGTTAGCCTAACCAGGATGCTTATAACAGTACAGTATTGTGAGCCTGATGAGATTGATGCTCTGCTGCTAAAAAAAATGGTCTGGCACATCATTCTGATGAGTCATTCATTCATTCCTGTGTAGGTGGGGCTCCAATTAGAGATGATGATTCAAGCAAACCCCACCACTGACCTGTACCATAATGTCATTGGTCATTTGGTCATGCAAATTACTTAGTCCAACTCTAAAATTAGCTTCCACAGAGAGACAGAGAATGTGGGTACTTTTCAATACTTTTGAATCTGGAGCGCAAGTGATTAGTAGCCGCCATTACTCATGTCCCTTTACTCATGCCCCCCCCCCCCTCCAATCCCAACATGGACCCTCAAGGCAAGATCAATTCATCACTGAGTAACAGCTCATAACAGACATTAAAATTGAATGCCTATGATTTTATAATCCTATTTCAAACTTCTAACTCTTACTCCAAAATCTTCAGGGATTGTACCGGTGGTGTCTAAGGGGTTATAAAACATCAAATAAATGATTTGACCCTGATCAGATCATGATACAGTGACCATCATCCACATCACTGTCCAGCTCGCCAAATAAGTTAGAGAAAAACTACTGTGAAATAAAACTAAAACGGTAAGGAATTGGCATTAAAGGGGTGCTTTAAATGAGGATTTGGCCCAGGTCTGACTACAGTAAAGGAGATTAGAGCAGGCATTGCGTAGGACAGCCTTTTGCAGCTTAGTCCCTCGGGAAATGGAATATTGCAATATATTTTATTTTATATGTGGGGGGATTTGAAAGTTTATTTCACAGCAAGTGTTCTTAAATATTCTGCAGTCTCTGAAAGTGGCAATATTTAAATAAAATATAATTTCAGTATATCCCATTTTCATAAGGCGGGATCCTATAGTCCCGTTCCAGGGTTGTGCAGTTGGTAGCGATATTTGGCCCAGGTGGGCTCCCTGCCCCTCTCCCCTTGGTTTGTCTGTATTTGGGCCGCCTGGCTGACCCTGTGTGCCACCCCCACAGATGTTCCAGCCCAGCTGAGCAGGGAGGATGGCACTGCCTGTCACGCCGGGTCTCCAGGTGGGTATCCATCCAGGCTGAATCAGAACCACAGCTTCAGCCCAGGGAGCTACGCAGGGCAATGCTTACTGCAGGGCGGGGATTCATTCTATTTTAATTCAGTTACAGTAATGTTAATGCATTTAACACTACCCTCAAATCCAGTGGTCCCGCAACCCTGTTCCTAGGAGATCTACCATCCTGTAGGTTTTTTATTTCAACCCTGATTCGACACCTGATTCTACTACTTAGCAGCTCAACGACATAGCTGTTGAATGAGGTGTGCTTTGTTGCGTTTGGAGTGAAAACCGACAAGACGGTAGATCTCCAGGATACTGGATGTGCCACAAATTAGCATTGTCCCTGCTCTTAGCCTAATGTTGTAAATGCACTTTTGTAAGTTGCTCTGGGAAATGATCTGGTTGTGTCATTGTTTTAATGCCTAAATCTGAATGTAACTACATTTCAGTTTATTTGTCTCAGAAAACTGATCTGAAATTCAAGTCGCAAATAAAAAAAAAAGGTCTATAATGTTCAACTAATTTAACTTTGATTGCTTTTCTGAATAATTTTTTTTAATAAAAAAAAATTAATTTTTTGAAAGAAATTGGATTATTTGTATTGAGCTCATTGTTAAAGACCCCAATTTTTTTTCTCTCATTCAGGGGCCGTGGTGCTACCAGAGGGAAAATGTATAATTTTGTTTATTGCAAAAATGTGTAGTTATCTTTGTATTTGTCTGTGCATTAATGTGCATTATTTGTTTCTTCTGCTTTCACATTTGATTCTGTCAGCTGACCCTTCTAATAAAAAAATAAGCAATGTTGGGTTTGCATATTTGTCTTAGTTAAAATGTTATAGTTATGAATGAATACAGAAACGAATATCCGAATAGTATATCGCTAAATGTCGCTTGTGTAATATCAGTGGCAAACAGCAGATGGCAGCATCACCACATAGCTCGGCCACATCTGTCGGGTTCTGCGATGAAAAGAACAGACTGATGTAAGACATCTGTAAAAACAATACCATCGTGCAACACCAGATTGTACTGTATTGCAAGCAGATGACTCCCTAATCTATACTAGTTAAAATTAATTCATAAATTATAATTATTTATTCGTATGGCATGACGGGCAAATTTTGGGGATCTGCATGCATGTCTGTTAATTGTGTAAAAATCCACTGAGGTCACGATGTTGGCAGGCGTGGCGATGGGCTGGTTCAGACTGCGATGAAAAATAGCGGGTAGAGAGACTGCGGGCGGTCACTAGACATTTACAAGGCGAAAGGGAAATATACATTTCAAGAAAGCGGCGGTAGTTCGCGAGAAATATATCAACGCAAGTTTATTGTTGCTGGTTATTTCTCGACTAAGAGAGCGTTAGCCGCCACTAAGGACGAAGCGCGGAGAATGCTGTAAGGTAAGCTCTTGTGCAGTCGTCGGATGACAGCTCTTGGTCATACCTGAGGTGATTCGTGCACCATGCATGCGGTGGCTTTGTTTACATTTACATAGGCTAATATTCGACTGCATATTTCAACATTGTACTACGGTATTCTGCATAAACTAATTTGACAGAGGTAATTTTTATACATTTGCATGAAGTCACGGGCACATGTTCACTTAGGGGGGAACACGTAAAAATGGATGGCTAAAAGTGCTGTGGTGTTTTTCTCGGATGCTGTCGCGGTTGGTGAAGACGGTAGCGCGAGAGGAGATGAACGGGCGACAGGGGACACATGCCTCCACGCGCTCAATGTAAGGCGCGGTGAGGAAAGCTATTTGGTGAATACCGAAATGTAGCCTAATAATTTAAAATATTCGTCGTCCTTTCATCGATATTAACAAAATATGCGAATAATAGGGTGGAGAGTTCGCTTGCGTTATATTCTCTTCAATTTAACTGTCACAGAATTAAATGGCTCATCGTTGGTTTGTGGCTACATTGTTTGCTTTTTTTGATGAGGCTGCAGGCCTGTCTAAATTTATATCCTGCGATGTGTCCGTATCAGAATCCCGTGTTGTGTTTTGTATGTATTCTGTTGTTTTTACATCAATTCTGGTATATTTTAACGTTTGGAACGTTCATTAGATCTGTCTGAATAATTCCACAGCACCATCAATGTGCGTGGTATTGGAGGTGTGTAAAGCATCGCTCGAGGAATTCCTTGTTTTGATCAAATTTTGACAGCAGAATTAATATCAATAAATTAAATGTTAGTCTTTTACATTATACCCTGTGGATACATGTTTATGCATTCGGAAATTAAGATTTGCATCAGCTAACCAAGTTTCATGTACGCAATCAAGACTATGTGATTGATATACAAAAATAACCCACGAGTAACAACAGACCACGCCTTTCAACCAGCGGCGTGTTGCGGATGGCTATAATTCAAAACTCCGGGCAGTCTCGAGCCCCAAGGCTCGGCCGCCCAGTGGGTGCTGATGCTGCAGCGGCGCTCGCGTGGTTGCTAGGCAGCCATGGGGAGGCCAAGGGGTGGCAGCGCGAGGAAGGGTTGCCGTCACGGAGAAAGAGAAACGGAACAAAACAAACGAAACCACCATATAGTGTGACTACTTACATGCACTCACAATAACAATTTGGCTACTTCGTAGATTTAATGGACAGCAAATGGAAGGGCGTTTCGCCATTCTAAAGATTATCGTAATCGAGCTTTTGATCTGATTCGACTTCATCACAGATGGATTACTACAACTGCTAATTCTACTACTGCCACCAAGCAGTAGCCTATAGTCTAAATGCCCATATGCAGTAGCCTACTGTTATTGCTAATATATTTTTATGTCATCATGTAGGCTACTAAATACTATTTCGTTGTGCCCCCTCATGGTGAGATAGTGTGACAGATTGTAATTTAAAAGGCTATTATGGTATAGGGATAATTGACTGTAAATCAGACAGGCTCTCAGCATCCTCTCCTGACACATACACCCATTTTGGATACAGAGAAAATGTGTGTACTCACTGGTCAGTTAGCTTAGCCTTACCTATGATAGCCTATAATGCTTGATAAGAAGACAGGCAGCTCCCAGACAATCATCATAGATTCTCAGTGATAGCATTATTCTGTCCAGAGTCCAGACCTGAGGTGTTAATAACTGCATATACTGTGATTGCATGCATCTGTATGAATCATTTCAGTCTCGTTTAGGTTAGCAAATTCTCCCCATCTGCCTACGGACTTATCTTTAAAGCTCATGTTTGGGCATCCTTATGAGGCTGTTTTCTTTTTCAATAATCTGCGGAACGGGGGGTCTTTTTTTCACCATAGTGAGCAAATCCTACATACTGTACTGTATGCTAACTTACTTAGATAATAGCAAGGAATCTCATCAGGACATGTCTTTATTTACAATCCATTGAAGCGTACATACATCTGAATATTCATAATCGGTTCACGTCAGGCCATTTATGAGATCAGCATTACACCACTTTCTTCATTACATTGCACGGTTATAGCTGGTGTAATTTGCTTTGCTTCTCTCTAATCTTTGAAGCACTGCATGTGAATACCTTCTCACATCACATCAAATTAGATTAGAGGACACACTTAGCGCTGTGCTATACAGCAATGTTTCAATTCAAATTATCATAATAAAGAACAGGAGGAGGCACAAGAATCACAAGATGGTAAAATGGTGCAAAAAGATTTGCAAGTAAAAAAGATACTTGCAGTAGCTGATTTTGTGATTTAATTGGATTCTGAGGGTGAGGTTGAGAATGAAGGAACTACCGCAACATGTACCTAACTCCTGAACTGGTACAAGTTTGACATTTTAAATTACAAATGTAATATTATTGAAATACCGTCTTAATAGTATTCTCTACTAAAAACAAACGTGTCAAAGTTCAGATAAGTCACAAATCGCTACATGGAAAATCAAGGCAGGAGAGAGGGCAAACCGGAAAACGCAGAAGTGCGGCTTCAAACACAAACGAGCCGGTAGTCACCGGAAACCATTAGCCACAAAGTTGTGGCAGAAAATCAATGATTAATGGGACTGAGAGAGACGGAGAGCTCAGTGGAGACTCTAATGTCTGCGACTGGAACTCTCTCGTGTTTAACTCACTCGGTCAGCCGTACAGCTCGAAGAACGCCTGGCATTCAAACCATCCAGCTGTTTTATTTAATATATACACATACACGTTACATAATCACAGTGCTTCATTCCTGACAATCATATCAATGCAAAACAATAATAAAAATGGGCAGAAGCAGGCAAAACTGGTGTCTGTGCAGGAATGAAAGCTGGGAGCAGAATGGATATCTGAATATGAGCCATCATCAGGAGTTACCATGGCAGTGTAGTCACAAAATTATTATGCAATGGTACAAATGTACAGTGTTTTATAAGTAATATTTTACATGCAAAGACGGTATATAAAAATATTAATCAGCTTTTTAATTATGAGTCCAACTCAGCCCCATTGTGATGATTAGTAATACATTCATTTAGATTTTTATTTATTTGACTATTTTAATGGCAGGCTGTTGCTCAGCCTTATGCCAGTAAATGACTTGCACAGGTCCTCACACACATTTATTCATGCGAATCATAATCAATAGGAATGAATGCAATAGGATACTGGTCATCATTCCCCTGGGATTATGGAACAGTATTATAGGATCCCAGACCGTTACAGTTTCTAATACTCAAGTGTGCATCTTTCTTTTGATGGAAATACTAAACCAGGACCTTATTTCATATTGTTTTGAAGTATTTGTAAATTTGTGTGTGTGTGTGTGTGTGTGTACATGGATGTATGCCTATATAATTATGGTAATATTCACTATTCACAAACTATAATATTCCGACGTGTAATGAATCAAATTTTCCCAAGATACCATTATACCTGAGGTTGCCGGACACCCTTCATACCTTATACTGTCACGGTTGGTCAGATATTGTGGCAGATCAATCGTTTGACTTTCTTGATATCCCCATCTGTTAGTTTCACT
>CM040404.1:5913441-5973441 GCA_022702515.1 Ilyophis sp. 1 JC-2022 | reverse complement strand
CTCCTCTTCCTCAGTCTGTCCCCGTTAGATAAAGACGATGAGCACTTCTCCCACCCCTAAGGGGACCCCCACAGAGCGGAGCCCCAGCGACGGGAGCATAGGGGCCCCCCAAAACCTGCAGTCTCCCCAGCACCCTGACGGCCAGTCCACACCCATCACCATGGCAACACACAAAAAGCGGGTCTCCAGCATCCTGCAGAGCCCGGTGAGTGACAGGACATGCGAGCGAGGTTGCGCCTGTGTGTGTGTGTGTGCGTGTATAAGAGTGGACCTGTGTGTGTGTGCGTGTGCGTGTGCGTGCGTTTGTTTATGTGAGGAAGTGTGTATATGTGTGAGAGACTGTCTGTGTCTGTGTTTAAGTGAGAAAGTGTGTGTGTGTGTGTGTTTATGTGAGTAAGTGTGTATGTGTGTGAGAGACTGTGTGCGTGTATAAAAGTGGACCTGTGTGTGTGTGTGTGTTTATGTGAGAAAGTGTGTATGGGTGTGTGAGAGACTGCGTGTGTGTGTGCATGTGTTTGTGAGAGACTGTGTCTGTGTTAATGTGAGAAAGTGTGTGTGTGTGTGTGTGTGAGAGAGACTGTGTGTGTGTGTGTTTATGTGAGAAAGTGTGTATGGGAGTGTGAGAGACTGTGTGTGTGCATGTGTATGTGAGAGACTGTGTGTGTGTGTGTGTGTTTATGTGAGAAAGTGTGTGTGTGTGTGTGCCAGCTCTGGTTAATTCACTCAGTGGAAGTGATAGTAAGAATGTTTTTTCACCTGGGTCATCCCGTGCGCCCCGCCCACCCTGCCACGCCCATTTCTCCCATCATCCCTCTCTTCCCTCCGTCCTCTCACCCTTCCCCCTCATTACGCTCACAGAGATGTGATTATCTCCTGCGTTCGGATTTAATCTGCTCTGAATCACCACTCAACAGCTGTAGAGCTACAGCCTGGAATACAGCACACAGAGAGTGGGAGGAGAGAGAGAGGGGGGGGGGGGGGTGTGAGAGTGTGTGTGACAGAGAGAGAGAGAGAGGGGGGGGTGAGAGAGAGTGTGTGTGTGACAGAGAGAGAGAGAGAGAGAGGGGGGGGGGGTGAGAGAGAGTGTGTGTGTGACACAGAGAGAGAGAGAGAGAGGGGGGGGGGTGAGAGAGAGTGTGTGTGTGACACAGAGAGAGAGAGAGAGGGGGGGGGTGAGAGAGAGTGTGTGTGACAGAGAGAGAGAGAGAGAGAGAGAGGGAGAGGGGGGTGAGAGAGAGAGTGTGTGTGTGACAGAGAGAGAGAGAGAGAGAGGGGTGAGAGAGAGAGTGTGTGTGTGACAGAGAGAGAGAGAGGGGGGTGAGAGAGTGTGTGACAGAGAGAGAGGGGGGGTGAGAGAGTGTGTGACAGAGAGAGAGAGAGAGAAAGAGAGAGGGGGGGTGAGAGAGAGTGTGTGACAGAGAGAGAGAGAGAGTGTGTGTGTGAGAGAGAAAGAGAGAGGGGGGGTGAGAGAGAGTGTGTGACAGAGTGAGTGTGTGAGAGAGAAAGAGAGAGGGGGGGTGAGAGAGAGTGTGTGACAGAGAGAGTGTGTGAGAGAGAAAGAGAGAGGTGGGGGTGAGAGAAAGTGTGTGACAGAGAGAGAGAGAGTGTGTGTGTGTGTGTGAGAGAGAGAGGGGGGGTGAGAGAGTGTGTGTGACAGAAAGAGAGAGAGAGAGGGGGGGCAGAGAGAGAGAGAGAGAGAGAGTGTGTGTGACAGAAAGAGAGAGAGAGTGGGGGCAGAGAGAGTGAGAGAAACAGATGGAGAGGGATGGAGAGAGAGTGTGTGAAAGAAGGGGGGAGAGTGAGGACATAAAGGAGAGAGATGGAGAAAGTGAGGAAAAGACATGAAGGGGGGAGAGTGCGAGAGAGAAAAAGAGAGATGGAAAAAGGGAGAGAATGAAAAAGAGGGAGGGAGGAAGGCAGAGATAACAAGATCGGTGTAATTTAGTGAAAACTGCTGTGTTTTTGGACCTACTCTGTGGAGGAGCATAGCATGCAACAGGAGGGCCATATCTGGAAGGAGGGAGAGATTGGAGGTATAAACTGGAAGGAGGGAGAGATTGGAGGTATAAATGATCAGGATCCCACTCATCCAACGGTTGTGAATGTGTGGGAGGTGTGTGTGCCTCTGTCTGTATGTGTACTGCCTCTCTCTCTCTCTCTCTCTCTCTCTCTGTCTCTGTCTCTTCCTCTGCCTCTTTCTCTCCTTCTCACACTCTGACACTCTCTCTGCCCCTCTCTTCCCCTCTCTCTCTCTCTCTTCCCCTCTCTCTCTCTCTCCTCTCTAGTCCTTTAGGGAGGAGTTGGACGTACTGATCCAGGATCAGATGAAGAAGGGCAGCAGCTCCTCCAGCCTGTGGGCTCTGCGGCAGATCGCCGACTTCATGGCGTCTCACGGCTCTCCTGCAGCCCTGCCCGTCTCCCCCTCCAGTGTGTACCGGCCTCACACACACACACACATACATTTATACACACATATACACACATAAACACACACTCTCTCTCTCACAGGCACACTCTCTTGAACCCACACACCACACACACACACACACACACACACACACACACAATCACTCTCTCCTCTTTCTCTCTCTCTCACAGGCACACTCTCTTGAACCCACCCACACACACACACCTCCACTGACAGCCCTCCCCCCAGTGTACACTTCACTCAAACACTGGCCCCTTGCCTCTGGCGGATAGCACACAATCACACAGACTGCCACCGATGCCCCTCTCCTACAACTCCCACTCCTGTAGAAAAAAAACCACAAAGAGTTTCAATACCTACGCTTTGCATTCACACACACCAGCAGAACAGTGCAGCAGCGCTGGAACCTTACCCACAGAGCAGTATGCACGGCCATTATGATGTCATAATCAAACTGTGGAACCTCTCTCCAGCCGTCACCATGGTGACCCCCATAAACGACCTGCACGGCTGGGAGCCCGTCTCCATGGTGAAGGGGGAGAGGCTGATGCGCTGCAAGATGGCTAGCGTTTACCGGCTACTGGACCTGTACGGCTGGGCCCAGCTGAGTCACACCCTGCTCACCGTGAGTACCGACCTGGTCCTCTGTTAGGCACTGTCGCCTCGCTAGAAATAAGTTCTGGGTTCGAATCCCGGTCCTGGTCCTCTCTGTGTGGAGTTTGCATGTTCTCCCCGGGTGCTGCACTGGGGCTGCCCACTGCTCCTAAGTAGTTGTGATGGGTCAAATGCAGAGGACAAATTACCCCATGGAGTCAATAAAGTATAACTTAACTTAACAGTAAACTGGACTGGGTCTCATTCTAAACTGGGCCTGGACCAGTGGCCTGTATTGTGAAGCCGGCTTTATGATTTGTATTATAGGTTTAAATATTAGTCTTGTGTTAACTTCATCCTTTTGTTGTAACTTTTGTATAATTATTCATCCGTGCTGCCAGCTGCATACCTACACACACATTAGTAGCTCCCAAGTAACCAAGAGCTTATTATAAAAATACATCACACGACATGATCAGTTTTGCTCCATGGTGGGCCTGGTCTTTCTGGGTCATGGCAATGCTGATGAAGAACCAGAATGGTTGATCATGCTGTGGCATCATTTTGAATAAGCTCTTTGGTTATTTGGGAGCTACTAATGTGGTGTTTGGCCTTTTGCTACGTTGTTCATTTGTGTTGCAGCTGGGTCAGTGGTTTGGATGTGCGTCAGTAGTGCACTGAAATAAACAAGACTCTCTCAATTCAATTCAATTTGCTTTATTGGCATGACAAACACTACATTTGTATTGCCAAAGCATACAGTATTAAACAAAACAAGGGCATACATCTAGCACTGAACAATACATAACATCAAAGACTAGAAACAAACAGTAACTACATGTAAACAAGAACTTTCTTCTGATTATGGATTTAGAAAAAAGAGAATGGAAAATAATAATAAGTAAATTATTAAAATAAATAATAATAATTGATAGTAATGCTAATGATAACGACAAATATAATCAATATAATATTAAATATAATCTCTCTCTCATTGCATCCATGTCTCTGTCCACCTGTCAACAGCTGCGTGTGAGCAAGGAGCAAGAGCACTTCCTGGTTCTGCCAAATGGACTGGCGTACAGTGAGGCCACAGCTTTCAGTTTGGTGAGCTTTCCATTTCCTGTTTCGCAAAACACAACCTGAGCTGCCGCCAGTAAAAACCCTCCCGGTCAACTCAATCCTCCAGCCACCAGGGAGTTTTTTCTTGCCGCGGTTGCCTTTGGCTTGCTCTTGTGAGGGGTTAAGCCAGGGTTTTCCGTGAAGCGTATTGTGACAATTGGTTGTGAAATGCACTATATAAATAAATATTGATTGATTGATCCTAAAGCAGGCTAACGACTAGCCGCGTGCACTTAGCATCATGGTGGCACACATTTGCATGCTGGGACAGCAGAGGTTTTGCTGGCTGGTCTTGCTAAAGGGCAGGAGCGGTATTGTGGAGCAGAGAGAGAGAACACTGGGGCCGTGACCGAATACGACCTCAAAAAGCTTTTGAGTGGGCGACTTTTTCTCACAAATGGGGGCACTTAAAATACCAGGATCCACCCCTTATTTCCGGGGTTTTGTTGAGGGAATTCAGGAGCACACTCATCTGCAGAACTGTGCACTCATCTGACAATTTCAGTAAGTAACTCGGAGGTAAAAGCGTAAAAGACATAGAGCGTATATATGCACATCTATGGTACTAGATAGGTTCATATTACATATTACAAACTTTTTTTTGTTAATTCTATCTTCATTCATAATCTACACTTTGTAACAATCGTCATATGTTAACTGATTGATATTCTCAATAAAAATACAAATAAATATTACAAACTACTTCCTCACTAGTTTGGAAAGAGTTTTTGCGGGATTTCTTTCGCACACTGCTTGCAAAGCGAGGACACATTGTAGACAGGGGTCTGAGTGGACAGGGAACAAGGGTCGTATTCGGACACAGCCCGGCTCTCTGACACAACTCATTCCCTCGTGGCTCAATAGTGACACCTCTGGTTGATGGAGGTCCTGCAGTCAGCCTGCCACAGCTGTATATTCTCAGGACAGCTTAGCTGGCCGTTTGCAGAGGGGAAACAGAAAAGAAACATTCTGCTGACTCTGTGCTTTTCTGAGGATGACCGTGGTAGCGTGCCCTCTCTCAAACTGACACACAGCGCCTCAGATTAGGGCAGGGCACACAGATTATGAATGGAAGGAGGTTAATAATACTACTACTAATAATAATAATAATAATAATACAAACGCGAGCTGGGGTCAGTTCCATTTCAGTTCATTCAAGAAGATGTTAAAAAATGGAATTCACTCCATTAAACATTATAGAAATAAAGCCATCAAATATGCACCTTTCTCCATTGACACCAAGTTCGTCCATGATTAGTGGAGCTCCTCTTAGTTTCCCCCAGTGAGGTGACTTTATGACTCTCTCACTGACATCAGGAAGCAGTTATGTACACATGCACACGTATGTGTATGTGTAGATGTACTGTATGTATGTATGGAGGAATGTACGTACGACCGTATGAATATCTGTATTTAGAAGGAAAAATGTAATTATTCTCTTCTTCATTCTATCCCCTTGTTCCATTTTTGCTCTTAATTTTCCCGATATTTCTCTACATTTCCCCTATTACACGCTCATTTATCAAAATAATCATCATCAGCCCCAAAAGGGGAAAAAAGTGAGCAGTTATTTTAACAGGGTGTGATCAGCCTGTGTGGAACAGCTTGCCTGATCGTACAGCAGAGGCGGATACCCAGGCATGCTGGATGCTGATTGGTGGAGCTCCCCTGTTTTGTAAGAACCCTGGCTGATGTACTATCTCCTCCCCCCCCCCCAGGTGAAGGTGAACGTGCTGGGGGAGGTGGTGGAGAGAGGCAGCACCACCCTGGGCGTGGACGTGGCCGCCTTCAGCCTGCACTCTGCCATCTACTCCGCCCGGCCAGACGTCCGCTGCCTGCTGCACCTGCACACGCCCGCCACCGCCGCGGTACGCTACCGACCGAACGCTGACCGACCGATACCTTACTCACTGATGGAACACTGATACATTCTGTACTGATGGAACACTGATACATTCTGTACCGATAGATTCCGCACTGATGGAACACTGATACATTCTGTACTGATGGAACACTGATACATTCCGTACTGATAGATTCCGCACTGATGGAACACTGATACATTCCGTACTGATAGATTCCGCACTGATGGAACACTGATACATTCTGTACTGATAGATTCCGCACTGATAGAACACTGATACCTTACTCACTGATGGAACACTGACACATTCAGCACTAAGCATTCAGCAGAAGCAGGGCATCTCTTAAGGAGACATTATTACTGTGTGAGACGGCTTTCCCATACTGAACGCTGACATTATTACTGTGTGAGAGGGCTTTCCCATACTGAACGCTGACATTATTACTGTGTGAGAGGGCTTTCCCATACTGAACGCTGACATTATTACTGTGTGAGAGGGCTTTCCCATACTGAACGCTGACATTATTAGTGTGAGAGGGCTTTCCCATACTGAACACTGACATTATTACTGTGTGAGAGGGCTTTCCCATACTGAACACTGACATTATTACTGTGTGAGAGGGCTTTCCCATACTGAACACTGACATTATTACTGTGTGAGAGGGCTTTCCCATACTGAACACTGACATTATTACTGTGTGAGAGGGCTTTCCCATACTGAACACTGACATTATTACTGTGTGAGAGGGCTTTCCCATACTGAATGCTGGCCATCCAAACAGGTGTCTGCCATGAAGTGCGGCCTACTGCCGCTATCCCATGAGGCCTTGCTGGTGGGCGAGGTGGCGTACTTAGACTACAATGGGCTGATGGAGGACGAGGAAGACAGGGTGGAGCTACAGAAGAGTCTAGGGCCCACCTGCAAGGTAAGAGAGGGAGGGGAAAGAGGGAGGGGGGGTCACAGGGTAGGAGGAGTGTATAGTGTATGAGAGCAATAGGTGATGTGTAACCAGTGATGTATGATATATAATCGGCGATGTATGATGCAAAATCAGTAATGTATAATTGGTGATGTAATGTGTAATCAGTATTGTGTGATATACTATATAATAGGTGATGTATAATGTGTAATCAGTATTGTGTGATATACTATATAATCGGTGATATATAATGTGTAATCAGTATTGAGTGATATTTAATAGGTGATGTATGATGTGAAATGAGTGGTGTGTGATATATAATCGGTGATGTATAATGTGTAATCAGTATTGTGTGATATATAATAGCTGATGTATAATGTGTAATCAGTATTGAGTGATATATAATAGCTGATGTATAATGTGTAATCAGTATTGAGTGATATATAATAGCTGATGTATAATGTGTAATCAGTATTGTGTGATATATAATAGCTGATGTATAATCAATATTGTGTGATATATAATCGGTGATGTATAATGTGTAATCAGTATTGAGATATATATAATCGGTGATGTATAATGTGTAATCAGTATTGTGTGATATATAATCAGTGGTGAAATTGGTAATGTGTGATTTGTGCGCACAGGTACTGGTGCTGAGGAACCATGGGATTGTGGCTCTGGGGGAGTCTGTAGAAGAGGCCTTCTACACTGTCTATCACATCCAGGCTGCCTGTCAGATACAGGTGAGCTGAGAACAGAGCCTGCTGGTCATGAACAGTGTGTGTGCATGTGTGACTGTGTGTGCATGTGCATGTGTGACTGTGTGTGCATGCATGTAGCAGTGCCTGTGTTTGTGTTAATGTGTGTGTGTGTGTGTGTATGCATGTAGGTCTGTGCGTGTGTATGCTTGCAGGAGTGTGTGTGCATGCATGTAGCAGTGCCTGTGTTTGTGTTAATGTGTGTGTGTGTGTGTGTGTATGCATGTAGGTCTGTGCGTGTGTATGCTTGCAGGAGTGTGTGTGCATGCATGTAGCAGTGCCTGTGTTTGTGTTAATGTGTGTGTGTGTGTGTGTATGCATGTAGGTCTGTGCGTGTGTATGCTTGCAGGAGTGTGTGTGAATGAATGTAGCAGTGACTGTGTTTGTGTTAATGTGTGTGTGTGTGTGTGTATGCATGTAGGTCTGTGCGTGTGTATGCTTGCAGGAGTGTGTGTGCATGCATGTAGCAGTGCCTGTGTTTGTGTTAATGTGTGTGTGTGTGTGTATCTGTGTGTATGCATGTAGGTCTGTGCGTGTGTATGCTTGCAGGAGTGTGTGTGTTTGTGTTAATGTGTGTGTGCATGCATGTAGCAGTGCCTGTGTTTGTGTTAATGTGTGTGTGTGTATGCATGTAGGTCTGTGCGTGTGTGTGTGTGTATGCATGCAGGAGTGTGTGTGTTTGTGTTAATGTGTGTGTGTGTGTGTGTATCTGTGTGTATGCATGTAGGTCTGTGCGTGTGTGTGTGTGTGCATGCAGGAGTGTGTGTGTTTGTGTTAATGTGTGTGTGTGTGTGTGTGTATCTGTGTGTATGCATGTAGGTCTGTGCGTGTGTGTGTGTGTATGCATGCAGGAGTGTGTGTGTTTGTGTTAATGTGTGTGTGTATCTGTGTGTATGCATGTAGGTCTGTGCGTGTGTGTGTGTGTATGCATGCAGGAGTGTGTGTGTTTGTGTTAATGTGTGTGTGTGTGTGTGTATCTGTGTGTATGCATGTAGGTCTGTGCGTGTGTGTGTGTGTGCATGCAGGAGTGTGTGTGTTTGTGTTAATGTGTGTGTGTATCTGTGTGTATGCATGTAGGTCTGTGCGTGTGTGTGTGTATGCATGCGTGTGTGTGTGTGTTAATGTGTGTGTGTGTGTGTATCTGTGTGTATGCATGTAGGTCTGTGCGTGTGTGTGTGTATGCATGCAGGAGTGTGTGTGTTTGTGTTAATGTGTGTGTGTATGCATGTATGTGTTTGTGTGTGTATGATTTTGGAAAATGAATTGGCAGGAGAGGTTTCTATGTGTTATTATCAGCATTGAAATTCAGGTTATTAATTGAGGTAAAATTAATTCCTGAAATGAAACATAGGCCATTTTTATGAACCCCTGAACACAATGAATGCCTGAAGCTTGCTCTGCAATACCTTGTCATGCCATCAGGTGTCAGCGTTGTGCTGTGCCGGTGGGGAGCAGAACCTGATCCTGCTGGATCGCACCACTCAGAGACCCAACCCAACCGGAACCGTAGGCTGGGCAGGGTCCACCTTTGGCCCACTGCACAAGAGCCGCCTCGGGGAGCACGAGTTTGAGGCTCTCATGAGGACCATGGACAACCTGGTGAGCCCATAGAACTGTCCGGTCATAGAGTACTAAAGCACGCTTACTTTTAAAGGGGTAGTCCATTCTAATGAACTTTTAGGCAATATTTTATAATTTCTGAAAATGTTCAGCAATTTTACAAGCTTTTTCTCTGTTGTGATAGCTGCTATGAGCATCCATGATGTGAACTCTGAAAAATGCAATTCAATGACGTCACTGAATTGCATGTCTGAAATGTCTAATGTGGAAATTGATAGGAAAGTAATTTTCATATGACGGTAAAACACGCCTAGAATTTTTGTATCATAATATCACCAGGATAAATGTGTAGCCGCGATTGTTTTCTTCTTATTATATGTAGTTCTATTTTGTATACATGTTGAAAATATTAAGAAATGTTTATTTATAGACAGCCTGCACCGATATTTCACAGCCGTTCAATCCTCCAACTCTCATACATCATCGCAGCACTGTAACCAGGGTAACTACAAGCCTGCTGTCAGAGCTCTAACATTACAAAATAGCTCCTGGATTCAACTTGTCTTAGTAGCTAAGAGGCTGACACTCAGCTGGAGACAACAATGTTTTCTCTCGCAATCAGGCTGACACACTGGACACTAACGTTACAAACAAACTTCATCTAACTATCCCTCACACAAGTAGGCTGACACTTGGCTGCGAAAATTGAAAAATGCCAGTGGCTGTTCATATAGAATAGCTTATATATCTGACATTAGCTAGCATTAGCTTTCACTTTAATCTTCAGAACGCAACAATACAACCTGGGGTGCGTTTCCCAAAAGCATCGTAAGGCTAAGACGTCGTAAAACCCTTCGTACGAAGCTTCTTTAACTTTGGGTGCATTTCCCAAAAGCATCTTAATTTAAGACGCTCTTAGAAACGCTCGTAGATTAACGATTACTCCAGACCAGTCGTAGACTGTTAAGTGTGTTTTAGAAGCCCATAAATCACATACATTATTAGATTTTTTGTGTTAGTGTTCATTTTATTTTACGACTACCATAACCACTGATTGTTTTTTATAGTGATGTTAGATGCAACAATATTTATGTTTATTTATTTATTTTGAATTTACTTATTTTTATATATTTGTAAATTACCCATAAAAGCCATTCCTTAAATAGCCCTATAAATAAATAAGTTTGAGACAAGTAAAATCAGTGGAAATTTTTTTTTATTTCAAATAAACTTTGTCGTGCCTAACCGGCCATGTATTGGGTATCACAGTGTGGTTCGCGTCTCCCAATCTATCGCCCCTCCTCCTCCCGTATCAGCAGCACCACAGACACAAGTACAGAGATGTAAAATCCAGGGATCAGAAAGGAAAAGTCCTGCTATGTGTTTATTCCACCCATGAACTCAGCCAGCTGATTTCACTAATTAGTTCTACCTCCTGGCTGACGAATTGTGCAAATTAGCAAATCCAGGTGATTGGAATTAAATACTGGGGAGGACTTTTTACTTTCTGAACCCGGATTTTACCAGTGGCGCCGCCAAGGGGTGGCCGGGGGGGGCCACGGCCACCCTGATACATTCGCTGGCCCCCCCTCGCGAGTCGCATATGCATAATATGATCTATCTGATATTTTACATTAGGTACTATTCATTTCAATCAATAATTATATTTTTCATAATAGTTCATGCATGTGAAAGAAAATAACAAATGCATAGCCAGCCAGCCGCTTATGACCGTCCGTCACTGCGCTGCTGCTGCTTCTGCATAGCGTACTGCCAGGAGACTGAGCGCAAATAGGCCCCGCCCATCCCGGGGGGGAAAACACATCCCGCTCTCGCCCTCCATTGACTTGATATGCCGGTGCCTTCTTGTCATTTCGATCCGCTAGCTAACAGCATAAAAATGGCTAAAAGTTGTTGTTAAGTGAGATGCACTACAAACAAACAAGGTAAAAAACCCAGAATTGTGGTTTTATAAGATTCCGAACCGCAAAACGAAGCCCGTAAGATGAGAAAAGTGGATCCGAGCAATTAGATGAAAATTGCAGTGATATGTTATAGTAAAATACATGCACTAAATATATTTTCATTAGTTTTATTGAGGTGGACTACCCCTTTAAGAAGATTTTATAAAAATATTTTTACCCACTGTCACTTACGCAGCTTACATTACTTACAGGTATTATTTACTCCTGTAAATACTGAAATTATCCTTCATCACAAAACCTATCCGGGACAATCAGGACCATAGACTAAAACTACAATAGTATTTTTGTCCCTGATCACTGCGGCTTGGCATACCATTCTCAGTACCTGCCTGAAGCGTAAACTTAAAATAAAATTTGCTACTCAGCACATGTGTATTTATCCTTGGGGCTGCATTCGATTAAGGTACCACGCTGTGGTGCATGGATGAGTCTCGTGGCCTCGGACCGAATCTGGACCGTGCCAGTGGCCGGTAGCTCCACAGGGCGACGCAGGGTTCAGGTGAACAAGGTTCCGCATTTCCTCGCTCTTGGGCGACCCCCGCTGGCCGATAAGGGCGCTCGTATGACATGTCAAAGCCACATAAGGTCTTCCTCCGATACCAGTCTGTGCAAGCTTGGCTGTAGTCTCTGCCATGAACAGAAGCAGCTATAGGACAGCACGTGTTTCGTTGGAGAACCGTGGGTGTCCCAGCTCTCCCGAATTGGCAGGATGGTTCACGCATTGGAACGCAGCTATGGTTGCAGACAGTTGGACATTCCAGATTGGGTGGGAATTGGATATATACAGCCCTGAGTTGGGAGGCAAATTTTTGTTTTTAAGTATATTGATTCCTTAATTCTGCTAAGCATTCTACAAAAACAACATGAATAGCTTATCCTTGATTTAAAGCTTCTGTGCTTATAGACAACATGACGCAGAAGTAGTTACGCTGTTCTAGCAATGGATGTATTTGAATATTGCTTTACAGACAACTGTGGATGCAAAGCAGGCATTTCTGTATGTAGTGGTGTTATGAGTAACTTCACTTTCCACGTGGGCGGAACTAGCTAAGCCTGCTGCTGTCTGCAGTGGCTGATGGGAAGGTATTCTCCCTTCAAAAGAGAATGAATCTGTGGAGATGGAGACCTTTCGAAGAAGAATACGACACAAATCCGATGAGACGAGCCAGAAAGACTCTTTGTACGCCTTTGACAATGAACAGGTTGCCAGATACTTCCTCTGGGAAAATTCAGGAGTGCTAGTGAGTGATTGAGTGAGTGAGTGTGTGAGTGAATGAGTGAGTGAGTGTGTGAGTGAGTGTGCAGTGTAGCAATGCTTCCTTTAATCGTGCTTCTTATATTTATAAAACATTTCCCAGTGCCGTGTGTCACACGTGTGCGGCCTGAAAGGATACCGTGAATACCAGGGTAAAAAAAGTGAAAAAGGTTCAAATGGAAACACGTTTGATGAAATGTCAGTCCTATATTTTGAAGTGTGCTAAAAGAATGAAAAGGATATTAAAATAACGTGCGCTCTCTCTCCCCATCCTTACCCCCACCCGATCAGGGTTACCGGACGGGCTACGCCTACCGTTTCCCGGTGCTGCTGGAGCGCACGCGGACCAGGAGGGAGGTGGAGGTCCCTGCCACCGTCACCGCCTTCCACTTCAATGAGGAAGGGGGCGGGGTCAGGACCCTTTCCCGAAACGCCCCCCACGCCCAGAAGCAGCAGCAGGAGAAGACGCGCTGGCTCAACACCCCAAACTCCTACCTGAGGGTCAACCAGGACCAGGCCAGCCCCGGGCACCAGCGCACCACGGTGGGGGGGGGGACAGTACAGTGTAGAGAGACAGAAAGAATGGGGAGTGAGAGAGAGAAAGGGGGAGGGAGAGACATGTGACAAAGGTCGCGTGGCCGGATTCAAACCGCCGATGTCACGGCTCGAAAGGAGCATGAGGATGGTGCTCTTACAGGCTACGCCACCGAGACTCCCCTGACTCTCGATTCTGATTGGCTTACGCGGCTAAAAGAATTAACCACGGCAGCAGCGTACTCTCGCTCTCCTTTCATGTTCACCTTAATTTGATCAGGCCTGCATCACTGAGCGCTGTAGAAAGGGCAATGTGGTCTTTACAAAACCTGTCTCTATAGGCTGCAATTACTGAAAGCGATACCGCATTAGACAGCAAATACTGAATTATTTAATACAGTGAAAAAAGAAAAACAGAGGGCTAGCTCCTTGCCACTGATTCAAATCAAATCCCATCAAAATTATTGAATAATATTGTACTTTTTTTAAAGACATTAGTAATCATTTTGCTGCATAATTTGTTGTTGCAATTTCCACAGGGTTGAGTCACGGAGCTCATTTACACCTACGACAGCTACTGTCATTTAATTTGCATGAAATCCGTTGGGACACAAGCCTGGCAATGGGTTAAACAGGTGCATGGAAACACGTTTCTTCTAGGTTTTGATTGGACGGGTTGGCTAGACAAATGACATCACACTGAGGCTGTGTGCGGAGACGTATCCAGGGAATGACAGGGAATGAAAGAAAGATGGGAATATAGGCTGAAGAATAGCATGGACTACCCTCGAATACTGTAGAGATTACATTAAGTCATTTCAGAGGGGAGGGGCTTTCTCTCGAGCTGGCCTTCCTAGCCCCTCCCTCTTTCTCCTCTCTGTCCCTCTGCAATGCAGGGGAGATCCCAGTTCTCATGCTTGTTACTGCAATGCCACTTGTGCCCTCTGGTGGCTGAATTATGCAATAACAGTTTTTTTTCTCTATTCCCTAAACTAGGCAGCCTAAGAGCACCGTGTCATACTTAGAATTAGAATTAAATTACAGAAATAAAAGGACCGACCATTTAATGCAATGCTTATGTTATATTATACATTAAATTGCTATTGTTATTGAAATAAAACAAAAAGGTTCAATCTAACCAAGATGAAACATGGGTTTCTACATAATATATAATTGTGGTTTAAAAGCTGCTAAGCGCCTCCTCTTCCTCTTTCAGTGGCTGAAGACTGAGGAGGTCACTCAGGGCAGTGGCACAGCCATTAAGATCGAGAACCCCAACCAGTTTGTCCCGCTCTTTACCAACCCCCAAGAGGTGCTAGAGACACGAAACAAGGTACCAAAGACAGCACAGGCAGGGTTTTCTATTTTTATTTTTACAGCTGGATATTTTACTGACATAATTCAGGTTCAGTACCCTTAAGGGTACTCAAGAGTATAATGCCAGCGCCCGAGCTGGGAATTGAACCCACAAACCTTGAGTTATAAGCCCGGTTCCCTAACCATTATGATATAATGCCCCTTTCCACTGGCTTTCCATAACAATCATGGGTTCCGTAGCATTCATGGGTTCCGTAGCATTCATGGGTTCCGTAGCATTCATTAGCATAATACAGCACAGACTGTTTTAGTTTCAGAGACTTCAGGCTAATAGAGAGGGTACTGCAGGCCTGGAAACACATGTGTTATAGGTGCTGAATAACCTTCAAATACAGCTATTAAACACACCTTTCTCTCTCTCCGCTCTCTCTGTCTGTTTCTCTTCCTCTCTCTCTCTCTCTCTCTCTGTGTCTCTCTCCCTTTGTCTTTCTATCTCTCTCTCTCTCTCCTTCCCAACTCAGATCCGCGAACAAAACCGCCAGGACATGAAGACTGCTGGCCCCCAGTCTCAGTTACTGGCCAGTGTCATCTCTGATAAGACCCCACCGGTAACCCAACCACGCACACAACCCAACTACCCACACATGCAGCAACACATCCCTGCTACAACACCATGCATGCAACCCAACTACACATACATGCAGCTACACATCCCTGCTACAAATCCATGCACAAAACCAAACTACCCACACATGCAGCAACACATCCCTGCTACAACACCATGCATGCAACCCAACTACACATACATGCAGCTACACAACGCACCACTACACAGCCTGTATACACACCTACACTACAATTAGTTGCGCCATCCTGCAGGTCTGACAACCAAAATTATGCTACAAATTAGGCACTGGTTGCGTGTCACACAGTCACAAAAGAAGCACACACATACAGTATGCACACAGCAGTACACAACCCAGTTACATGCTGTAACGCAACCAGCAAACAACAACGACCCACAGAAAATATGTTCAACTGCTTCAGCCTATGAGTTTGGAAACTCAGGATAGCACTCTAAAATTATGATGTCATATTACAATAGCCCACATAATGATAGTAATCTCATCCCTGTGTGCGTGCGTGTGTGTGTGTGTGTGTGTGTTAAGGACACCATCTGTGAGTGGATGTGCATAATTACTGTTCAAATTTGTCAGTAGATATGTTATACTGAAGCACTTTACTGTGTTTCTGCATTTGCAAGAAAAGAGCAAGAAATCTTTAGCTTTCTGAAATACTTTGTCCTTGAATACACGATAACACAGATTTCACAGATCTGAAGGCAATATTGGAAGTTGCCCTAGTCTAAAATGTGTAACCGAATTAAATTAAAAATCAAAATATTTTTTTTTTGTAATTAGAGTTTTCCCATGCAGAAACCAATGACAGGGGGCTGCTAGGTGGCTCATCCTGTTAAGGCGCTGTTCTAGTGTGTGGATGGGCCTGGTATCAATTCCAGACCATGTGAGTGCCAGCAGCCCTGCAGACTGATGCACAATTGCAGTGTGTTTTTCCAAAACTCACTCAGACCACTTTTGCCAATTTTGTGTTATTTCTGTGCTTTTTCTTTCACCCCAGTCCCCTGAGAATGACCTGATACAGGGACAAAACGGCCCAGAGGGGGGTCCCCCAAAAATTCCTTTCTCTGCAGAGCCTGAGCCCCCCAACCCCTTCAACCAACTGACAGACCAGGTGCTGGAGGAATACCGGCAGGAGGTGCAGAGGAAACAGGAACTGGGACTGGATGATGGTATATCTGCACGTCATCACACGCTGCCGTTCACACATCCTCATCTCTCACTGATTCATAACTCACTCGACCGATTCATCTCTCGCTGATTCGTAACTCACTCAGCCCGATTCATCTCTCACTGATTCATAGCTCACTCTGACCGATACATCTCTCAGTGATTCATAACTCTCTCGGACTGATTCGTCTCTCTCCGTTTCATAACTCACTCGGACCGATTAATCTCTCACTGACAAATCGTCACTCACTCCTACTAATGAACCTCTCTCTAGCTCACTCAATCAGAAGGACTCATCTCTCACCAACTCATCACTCGCTTAACCCTGATTCATCTCTCACTAACTCATTGCTTGCTTATACTGATTCACCTCTCATTAAACCACCTTCACTCATGCATACTGATTAATTTCTCACTAACTCGTCATCAATCACTCCTCACGCCGATTCCCCTCTTGCTAAGTCGTTACTCACCGATTCATCTGATGACTGATTCATCTACACCAAATACTCCGCTGATGCTGCTTAGCACAACCCTGTAATGCCTTCAGTCTCAACCCACCATCTTTAAGCCTTCTTTGCTTCCACAAACCTATCCCATAATCCCGCACTCTCCCTCAGCGATTCTGTTTCTCGTCTTCGTATCAGGTGGGGAGGAGCTGGTCAATGAGAAGGGGACTACCCCTGCCACCTCCCCCGCTAAGAACCCCGCCCCCACTAACCCGCCTCCCTCAGGTGAGACACCCCACGAGAGCGACCCGCATGCCCATGAATGCGTTAGACAGGCACGGAAAAAAAGTGGCACGATTCACTCGCTTCTGTGTGTCTCCTCCATTCCTACCCGGCTACTCACCGACAGCCCCTGTTACTATCAATTCACACTCCCGTCATTCAGCAGACGCTGTTAGCTGAAAAAGGCTTCCCAAAATGCATTTCACTTTTCCCTCTCAGGAATGTGCATAAGTACCTTCCTCAACTAACAAGCTACAATACTTATGTTTCTTTGAGGTTGCTTGTGCACTATCAATTATTTTGTCGGTTCAATCAATCAATCTATCAATCAATCAATCTATCAATCAATCACTCTTATCCAGAGCGACATATAGTAGTGGGCAGTTCACTGATGTTATGTAAAACTCTGATTATTATCTATATGAGACTCAATATAATTACAAATGCATAATATGTACATTAGCCCCTTAAAGATTAATGTAGAAAACATGCAGAATGTAATGTATGTTCAGTACAATCCTTCCTTAATCTTAGAGAATGTCACTGTAACACGGGGTGTCCATTTTGTGACTGTCTGTTTGTGCTGTTGTTGTTGTTAAAGTGTTGCATCTCAGCACTGTGTTTGTGGTCTTCATCTGTCTCCACAACTGTGTGTCTCTCTCCCTGTCTCTGTCTGTCTGTCTGTCTGTCTGTCTTTGTCTGTGTGTCTCTAAACTATCTAATAGGAATGTCCTCTGACACTGAGATCTTGTCTCACTAGTAAGTACTGAGAACCTGTCAGATGTCAAAATACTCTCATTAATGAAAGCGGCATGTTGTGCACTATGATGCAAGGCCCGTTACTGATATTGTAGTTTCAGTTTTCGTGAATTTATCTTTTACTGTTCTGTGTGTGTGTGTCCCCCCCCCCCCCGTCTGTCTGCCTGTGAATTTTGTCCCCCTTCGCCCACCGTCAGAAGAGACCAATGCCACCGAGACCACGGATATCACCAAAACCTTGGTGCACAATGGGAAGGAGGAGGGCCTGAAGCAGCAGGAGGAGGAGCTGGAGAAGGGGATGAAAGCCCTCTCCACTGCTGACACGTCGCCTGCCCCGCCAACCGCCCCGCCCCCCACCGCCCCCCCAGCCAAGCCTGGTCTCACCCCCGAGGGTTCGCCCTCCAAGTCCCCCTCCAAAAAGAAGAAGAAGTTCAAGGCTCCCTCTTTCCTGAAGAAGAGCAAGAAACAGAAGGAGAAAGTGGAGAAAGTGGAGAAAGTGGAGAAAGTGGAGGCCTAACAGAGACACGGCATCGTATTTACCCACTCACGCGTGCACACACACATACGCACACACACACACACACACACACACAGAAACATATTTACTCACCCACACAGCTAGAACACGGACCATAATCTTATCCTCACCTCTATATCTATACATATATGAACACATCTCTCGCTCTTATCTCACCACTTACCACTTTTTTAATTTCTTCACTTATTAACTGGTACTTGTTTTGTGACAAAAAAAATTCAAACACCATTTCGATACACACTTGTATGTTTTTCTGGTGACAGTGGTTCACGGCAAAACAAAATATTTTCGCATATTCATTAAACAAATTCCACGTGTGTGTATAGTAACCACGTATTTATCGCAAAATTGTCATGATAAGGAAGCCACATTGTGCGAGCTTCATCTTTTCCACCGATATCATTTTTGATTGTTACCCGTCGAGTGTGCACAGGTGTAAATAGCACACTTTGTTAAGTGCTTTTTCTGTTGATAAAAATCAAAATGTCTTATTTTCCCTTCTGTTCTTCTACATCTAACCATTTGATGCTAAACATCAGGGAATATTTAATTAAATTAAACAATGAGGAAATGGTATAAAAACTAAAGGGAAGGAATCCCAAACTAACAGCTAGTAACGCCACTTATGTCTAATATGTGATAAAGAAAAACAGAATTAAAAAAATTAAACTTCTTTGTAGCTTGTGGATGCAGATTAACCCAACTATGAAAGGCACGATACATTCCTCCTGTCTTGTCTTCTTTCAAAATGAGATCTGTGTGTACACAGCAAGACCTCCTTACTGTTGTTGTTATTATTATTATTATTATTATTATAAATTCCATTATTTAAATGTTATTCTGTGTGTATATTTGCTGGTTTTTATTTGAATGTAATTTCATATTAGAATGCAAAGATGAAAAAAGGTGATGTTAGGTTAGCAGTGCACCAGTCATTAAAGACCAATTCAATATGAATCCCTGTTTTTGTTTGATTTCATCTGGTTTGGGGTTTGGGAACTGTGTCTTGTGGCCTACCCCCCTGATCATGGCTAAATACTCAACACTTATCATCTATTTAGGCTCAAGCAATGTTTTCAGTACAATCCAGGCAAACAGAATCATAACCAAGAACAGCAGTTAATTTCAATCCATTTCAAGTTCCGTAAGTGTCAGTACGTACAGACATTTGTGAAAAGCATCAGTGTACTGATGAATGCCTTTCTTTGTACTTTTATGAATTGTTTCCATCACAATTAAACAGGGTTAAAGTACTGTACTGTGAATGGAACAGTATTGTGCTTTTGACCGGAGAAAAAGGACTGTGGCACGGGATGAGCAAAACGATTAATCACAAGAGAAACCTGTGTTAGGAATGCACTCTTTTCCATCTCTCTACGCCCGTTCTATCGACTCATTTAGTGAAATCTAGTCATTAATGAAAGAGTTGTAGAAAGGGGCGGCAGTGTAGTGTAATGCTTAAGGATTACCAGGTAGGACACTGCCGTTGTACCCTTGAGCAAGGTACTTAACCTGAATCGCTTCAGTATATATCCAGCTGTATAAATGGATAATATGTTTTTTTAAAAATGCTTAAAAAGTTGTGTAAGTCGCTCTGGATAAGAGCGTCGGCTAAATACCTGTAATGTAATGTAAAGTAATTATGTAATGTATTGGGATGCTCTGAACAAAGCTAAAGAACTCAGTCAGTTACTCAGCCTGTGTGCACTGGTGCAGTGGTAACTCAATGAAAAACTAGCCAACATATACCTGAAAAGGTATTGGAAAGAATATGCATTTATCTCCCACCACTGCAAACTCCCATAGTCAGCTGGGGACATGACCCTAATATATCTAGACTTGCATCCTGCGCTCCAACTGAACATCAAAACACAATGTCGTAGCATCTAGTAAAAAAAGCCATGCATTAACATGCTAGTTGCTTTCTAGTTCCCTGAAAAATATATTTCAAATGGAGAAAGATACAGCCTGTGAAACAAGCAGCTGAGATTTAGAGGTACCTTACCTGGCAATGGTGAGGGCCAGCATCTCGATTGTTGAAAACAGAAGAGGCTTTAGCCAACTTGGAGAAACTACAGACTGAAAGAGATGCCGTGTAACGTTAGTGTAGCAATGTGTATCGCACGTAAAAAATATGTCCTATTAAACACCATTCACATTATTTAACTATGAATTATGACAATTTGTGCTCTAGAACAATTTAGTACGTTGAAGCGTGAACAAACTACACCGTTAACTTGAATCAGCAGCCGGAACTCAGCGAACACAGTATGTTTTCATAGGGACCAACTTATAGAGCACACCAAGTGGTGTTCCAGAACAAACTGTTCGTGTTAAAGAGTGGTAAGCTGTCGAGTGAGGTTAGCATAGACAACGTTGCGCATCTGTGGTTTTACCGATACGCATTTAATTGCTAGTTATTTATTTTTTGCCTGGACCACTTTTAGAGGGCAAATGGTGAGAAGTAGGAGCCGGTCGCCACCAAGAAGAGGTTTGTTGTTGTAGCACTTTTAGCTGAACGTATCACTAACGTTGACTTTGGTAGCTTGCTAAGCTAGCTATCGTTGTAAACAAGCAACAATGTCGAACACGGCAGTTTCCTTTAGCCAACAAACAAACTGAGTATGTCTGGTTAAAGGTTAGCAGAACTACATTTTGCAGCTCAACCGAATTACTTCGTCTACGTCGCAAATAACAATTAGTCTACTAACGACAACGTTGGCTGATCCCAACTAACGTTTTCTAAAAACTAAAGCCATTCAAGTGAACTTTAGCTTAAGTCGAAAGGCAGTAACGTTAGTATTAACATTGCTACCGCTATCTGTCCAAACTGAGTTTGTGTCTAGCTAGCTAATCTAAAGACGGGAATCTAGCTATTCACTTTTAGCAAACCGTTCGCTGCCTAAGAATTTCCAAAGGCCTGGATAACTTGCTGCTTTGCCGTTAGGTCAGATTAACTAGTTGTCCAAATAACTGAATACAGGCCTTTGATATGTAACGTGTTTTTTTAATTTGCAAGGCACTTTTAAACGTGCTAACGATATATAAATAAAGATGATGATTATTTTTTATTGTTTGTCCGACACCAGTACCGATCTTTATATAGATAGTAATGAAACGTTAATTAAAGCAATGGTATCTTGCAGTTTTATGGTTTTTGAAAGTTATTGTTAACACACTGTCCTTATAGGTAAATTATATATTGAGCTCATGGTGCGTCTACCACAGCATGTAGCTAAATGACTAGTGCTAACTTTACCCGACTGATGCTCATCTGTCAGGAAAGAAAACGTGATAAATGCTTATTTTCACACGCATAACAACATGCATGATAAAAGATTACTTGGCATTATTTCACTTTGCAAGATGCGTGTTTACAGTGCGTTTCACTCACGAATTTATTTATTTATTTGCAGAAAGACGTCGCTCTCGCTCTGCCTCAAGGGAACGCGAGCGGCGGCGCAGGGAGCGGGAGCGCTCCAGGTCACGCGACAGAGACAGGAGGAGAAGCCGCTCGCGCTCGCCTCACAGGCGACGCTCCAGGTGAGAAACATTGGACCGCTCCCAAAAGCCCTTACTTACTCAGTCAGTCCCCTTAAAGCCCAGTAGGAGACACATGTCCAGTGTAACGGGCAGGTATTGTGTTTTATTGTGCAAGACCCAGCTTGTGTCCACAGTTGGTCTCAAGAATCCTACCAGAGGGTAACATTCCAAAGTGGTTCAGGCCTATATTTCTGAGGGAACAGAACGTATAACTGAGCAACTCCCCGTTATTAAAATAACCTCCACGGGGAGACCAAGCTTTTAATTTGCAGATCAAATGGCTTGGAAAGCATGACTCTATAGAATACAGAAAATCCATAAAAGCCGTTCACAGGTGCATCAATATTATTAGTGAATATATGAGTGGATTCAGCCTCAGTATATGTTTAAAATAAATAAATAAAAGTTTTATATTAAAGCCTGTTTTGTAGTAATGGAGGCAGCCATCTCAAGTGTGCTAACAAATAATTTAACCAGCATATAAACAAATAACTTGAAGGCTATATCTGTCAGTTTACGCCCGACTCGTGCTGGCTTGAGTGTTATTGCACTTGTCCAAGACGGACGATCGAGGAGATGTATATTAATACGGCCGCTGGCTGTCCCAGTCTGTTGAGCTTCATTAGTGGGTTACTGCTGGGGCGAAAATCGCCCTCCGCCACTCCGACGTTATCTGCGACCTCTGACCTGCCCGTTCTGCTTTCCGCAGGTCGCCACGGCGACTCCGCTCTACATCTCTCTCTCCTTCGCGGCAGAAGGACAAAGATGACAAGGACGGAAAGGAGAAGGCTGTGAAGGAACATGAGATCTCAGGTTTGTTGCTATTTTAAAAATAAAAAAATTCTCCATTGAACCGGTTACCTTTTTTAAACGGAGAGTTCACCCATTTAGAAAAAATGTATATTGTTTTACTTACATTAATTTAGCAGACGCTTTTATCCAAAGCGACATGCAATACGCGCATACAGAAGGTCATCGAAGCAACTACAGAACAAATTAGACAAAGTACATTCTTCCCATAACGTAGCAGCTATCCCTAGTAATGAACATTGAGTGTAGTGTAGTTCACAGTAAGCTGTGGGTAAATCAGCTATACTATAATTCTATTCTAAATACTATTCTAAACTATAACATCAAACAAACAGTTAGAGAAAAAACACGGGGAACAGGTACTATGAGAAAAGGTCCTAGATTGGTATATCAGTCAAGGTGGAGTCTGAAGAGGTGTGTCTTCAGGCCACGACGGAACGCAGGCTGGGTTGGGGTAGAACGTAGGGGAATGGAGAGTTTGTTCCACCACTGGGGAGCTAGCGCGGAAAAGCTCTGCAGTCGGGACGAGCGAGAGCCGTTGACACGGAGGGGGGGGGGGGGAAGTGCGAGTCGCCCTGCTGTAGCAGAGCAAAGTGGTCGAGCAGGAACATAGTCCTGGATTAAGTCCTGCAGGTAGGAGGGGCCTGTCCTATTGGCTGCAGTGTAGGCCAGGGTCAGAACTTTAAACCTGATCCTGGCCACGACCAGCAGCCAGTGAAGTGACCTCAGCAGGGGGGTGACACGCGAAAATTTCGGGAGGTTGAACACAAGCCGGGCAGCTGCGTTTTCGATGGCACAGGCTGGTAGGCTTGTGAGCAGGGAGTTACAGTAGTCCAGGACTTACCCCCAAAATAGTATATTTAACTGTTGCGGTCTCACCGTTGTAGCTAAATTATTGTAAATCCTGAATTGGAGCAAGGCTAACAATTGGCATCTTGCCATTGGATATAATTCCCCCCAAGCTAACTTGCTGTAAATTAACTGCCTAAATACACTCAAATAAGGTTTAACAACAGCTTTACAAGTGTTGTTGTTGGAAATTAAAATGCACATATGATTACCGAGTGCACAAGGACTATATTTTCGCTCAAATGACTGTATATGATGTTGTTTCAGATTTCAGATGTCAGTGTTTACATTTAATAAGAGCATATACATTTTTTCTAAATAGGTGAACTATCCCTTTAAGGTAATATTCATCTTGGCACTATAACTGAAAGTAAGGAGAACAGAAATGAAAATGGATTTGAATTGTCACATTGTAAAGTCGAATGGGTAAATCAATCCAACAGTCATTTTGCGTACCTGCAAAGTACCTGACTGGTGATGTTGCAGGTCAGAATCTGAAAGTTTTTCCTCAGTGGATGGTTGTCATTGGAGACCAGAAACGGCAGGATTAACAAACACACTTAAAGGCCATATTATAGCCAAGTACAGCAAAAGTAGCTCTTTACACACCTTAATATGCTCTTGGTGTAATGATGTGCTAATCATCCATTAAAATAATAGTACTTTGTGTGCCAAGTGCCTGGGTCCTTGTACTGGACATTGTCGCTGTTTGACCATTGCATTGTTTTGGCAGTACATTGGACTGTGTGTGAAATGTGCTTGTAATGTTTTCTGGTCCAGAGGAGGACCTCCAAAACAAAACGGAAGATGAGATTGAGATGATGAAGCTAATGGGCTTTAGCGACTTTAATACCACCAAGGTGAGGTGTCCGTCTCCTACCTGCACATCCATGCTTATACCAGCTGCCTTTTATAATAATAATAATAGTCATTTTATGCACAAAACGCCCATCATACTATTTTTGTCGCCCAAAGTACACACATTAGGACAAGTAAAAACAATCCATCAAAGAAAGCTTCTCTTCGGTAAAGGCATCATACTGTGGTGCATGGATGAGCCTCACAGCCTTACTCAAATGTGCATTATTTGTGTTTTTCACTCGGAGAAGTCTTCATTAATCTCAAATACATTTTTAAAATTAAAATTAAAATTAAACATTGGTAAACATCTTCAACTCCCATTTCAACCCTGCGAGTATATTATCCACCACAAGGTGGCGACAAGTCCTTCCAAATAACCAATGCTTTGCACTGTCAGGTCTTGGATGTGGTTTTCTCAAGTGTCTCTGTGCCTCTGCTTTTCTCTATCTCTCCATCTTTTCTCTCTCTAGGGGAAGAAAACAGATGGTTCTGTCAATGCACACGCCATAAATGTGTCACAGAAGAGAAAGTACAGGTGGGTTTGTACTTGATGGGTTGAGCAATGATTGTTTGATCAGCAGCGACTCAACGTTTCCGATGCTACAGCGTAAGAATACTGTTAATCGACACGTGATTGTGGCGTAATTTCATTACAAAGCATTGTGTAAATGTGTGATTTTTGTTCGTTTTAACCTTGACGACTTCCCACTGCACTCAGCCCCTTAATATAACAGGTTTGATTCCTGTGTGCGTGCGTGCGTGCCTGCGTGCGTGCGGGGTGTATCGGTGGGTGGGTGTGTGTGCGCAAGCGATTGCACACGTAGCTATGTGAACTGCACAGGCGAAATTGTGTGCTCTGTTGTGCGTCTGTGTTTTGAGGCGTAGAGGGCCGCATGATACCCTAGCGTCTGTGTTAGCAGCAGCCAGTCACAATGTAACCAATCACCTCAGCAGGTGTTGCTTGGCTGGGAGATCGGCATTCCCATTGGTAGTTGATGATGTAATGTATAATGCTTGTGAGGGGGAGGAAACAATGATGTAATCATTGTTTTTTTTCCTTTTCCCAGGCAATACATGAACAGAAAAGGTGGATTCAACAGACCTTTGGATTTTATTGCCTGATAGAAGGGATGCAGGCAGAGGGAGGTTTATTACGCCCTCACTCAAGGACGTTATGTCACCTCACTTGGCGATGCTTCGAACCTGTATGTCTTCGGATCACTATTCCCTTTCTTGTCTTTTTTTTATTTCTTGTTTATTCGTGATCCAGGTTGTTCACTTTGGCTCTGAAAGTAATGACCCCCTAAGTTGACACATTTTAATATTGTATCCCCATCGTTAAGGTATATTTTTGAAAGGTTGAGGACACTGTGCTTTATTGTGTTATGTTGCTGTCTTGTACCTGATATGCTGAGTGAATACTGAATAAACGGATTGAAATAGCCTTATGAGAACAGCTGTTGTTTTGTAAAAGCACTGTATATGTTTCTCATTATAATTGCTTCCTCGTTTTGCATACGTTCACAAGGAAAGTTTGCAATTAATAATAACCGAATATTATTTTTCCATTCTGATAATCTCAGTGCTTTTCAGTTGATACACAAAACCGAGGAAACGCACATACAAACCGCCATGTTAAAATGCAGTTTATGGTCTTTCATGATTGCTGAACGGTTAAGATGGGTTTTAAGGCCAAATCTAAAAGCAGCATTTGACTTCATGTGTTCATGGAGTTCCTGGCCCTGGAATATACCTCTCCCAAGCGGCCATGTTTCCTGTCCCTTCCTCACTCAGGTAATTAATCCCTTTTTCAGATGACCAAACATGTAGAGGGGTTACCACAACCCTGTCTGGGTGGCAGGGCAAAGACGAGGGCATCCTGTCATTCACATGATTCTCGTCACTTTTTTCCACTGGGTTTCCTTTTTTTATCCATTGTTCTGTGTCATTGTCTTCACTGTAAGCTGATGTCAAAAGTCAGTGTGCATTGTGCATAGTATACAGCCCTGACTTACACCAGAGGCAATGCTAAAAACACCAGATAACAGGCTCAGGAGGCGCTAAAATAACGGTCGTCACAAATGTGTGGGATTTAGTTGGCATGCTATCCATTTTAAGGGGGTTTGTGGATGTTTAAAATTAAACGCACAAATTATTGAAGTATTGACAGGATTTCTAATTTACATTTTATGATAAATATATATACAATTGAATTGATGTAATATTTTTTTCAGTCGATCGTCTACTACGCATTTCCGCATTACCTCATTGAAAGTGGGACATCTTCAAGGAATTTGACCAATAGGACAGGAAAGTACCTACTTAGCCAATCACGACGTTAAAAACAAGGCGACACTACAGACAAACCAATCAACCCTTTCCACACTTGGCTACAGCATGGAAAAAAACACCATGTGGATGGGGCGTGACCTACGAGTAACGGGGGTGTTGCCACGGCAGCGCTTGAGATGTAACGGCCAATCAAGACCGACTTACCCACGGGCATTTGGTGGAAGGGACCAATTGTAATCATTGAGGGTTGCACATGGGCACTTTCAATTCGGAAACAGGGCCCATTATGGCTCTTGAGTTGGGCTCGAATATATTCTCATAAAAGGTTAGTTTGATCCAAAATGGCGAAGCACTGCTGTCAGTTGCACATATCCTGCTCCTTGACAACAGCGATCCCATATCGAAGAAACTGACAGTCGTTCTGCCCAATAGTAAATCGGATTAATATGTCACCGTATCCAATCACGGAGAAGTTCGCGCAGATAGGCTGGCAGAAGTACAGTAGTGACCGGCTGGCTCGGTGTTCGTCAGTAGCTAAGCGACTTTTTTTGTGCCATTTTTTTCTCCCTAATAAACAAACCGCTCTCGTTGCTGTCAGTCAGTGATCGGAGCAGAGCAGCGAGTCTCACAGTAACAAGCTGGTCAGCAAGCCAAACTAGTTCAGTAATTTAGCTAGTCAAGTTAAGCCATTTGAATTTCTGGACGATATTCGCTTTGAAGTTAATCCACTTGATAGTTAACTTAGCATTTACTGTAATGTTTTAAATTGGGACATTTCTAATCATTTTTAAACAACTAGAATAACTAGTTAATGTTAGCTTGCTTGAACATTGTTTGCTTTGTCAGGACCACTTTAAACATAGCTTAACGTTGGGCTGGCTAATACCTTCAGTTACTGTGTAACTTCAAAATAACGTTACAGCTAGATAACTAGCTCGCAATATATTAACAGACGTTTTTCTCTATTAGTTAGCTGACGTTAGCAGCCAGGGCAGCGAAAGGAACTTGACAGGCACAGTCAACGTTATTGCTAGATTGCCGGACAGATAACGTGCATTGCGAAATATTATAAGGTTTCAGCTGCAAACGTCTGTAAGTAATCAATTTTACACAGGAATAAATATTCGCGTTATCCATTGTTATTGGGAGCTTACTAGCTGGTTAGCTGTGGTACTAACAAAGCGGTAGGTAACATTAACCATCTAACTAGAAGACAGAACAACATTTGCAATCTGCATTCACATAACTTACCTTACCTTGCTTGCTAACCAAACTAATTGTGAATTTGTATTCATTTGCCTGCTACCTATCAACAATATTTTGTTTACCAAAGGTTTTCAAGAACAACAAAAACAATCCAGTTAGCTTGTTAAATAAATAATTAAAACAGCTTTCAAAACTACCACGGTCGACGTTTTGTCTCGGTGTTCACGAAGAAAAGGACGAAAAAAAAAGTGCATTGCAAATAGTCAGTTGCATTGGAAGAGCAGTTAGTTAGTAAAAGTGGACATCATCGTGTCAGAGTCCTTTTCATTTCTCACCCGGATTGTCATTTTATCGGTGTTATTGTGGAAAATGGCGGCGGTCGGAATGGTGCAGATGTTGATCGAAGCAGCTGAATATCTGGAGCGGAGAGAAAGAGGTATAGTAATAATATTGATTATTCATATTTTATAGTCCTGTTTTGTGTGTTTTATACTGTAAAATGCACGAGTACAACCTGGTACAGACTAGTTTGCAAATGCACCAAAACGCATGAAACATTGCATTGTTTTCGCAAGCATGTATATTTTTCTGTTAATTTGCTGTGCTACACGTTTCCTTGTGCATGTTGCATTGGCATCATGTTTAGATATTCTTGATGTTTCATCTACATTCGTGGGGACTAAACGGTGCATGTATAGAAAGCCAAGGCAACATTGTCCTAATGTTTGAGTTGCACATTGCTACCAAAACAACTGTTACCTTCTTGAACTATTGAAACTACAGCCGCCAATTTAAACAATAGGTAACTACTGTACGTCTGTTAGAAAGACGTGTTTCTTCATGCGGGTATGTAAATGGTTGTTTCAAAGACTTGACTAGAATATGTTACTTGCAGGGTGCATGGGATCTCGTACATGATCGGGTCTGTCCTAGCGCATCACCGTCCGCTCTTTCTGTTGTGGTTTGGCTGGGTAGCGGGTTTACTCCAGTTCAGATGACATCATTGGACTGAGAGCGATGGATTCTCGCATTTAATCAACCCAGTCCATTCGCACGCACGCTCACATGGCAAACACAGAACCTGCGTGTTGTCTTAAGTGATGAAAACGAATGTATTTTTTTTTCTTCCCCTGAGCTGTACGACTCCCTTCTTCTTTCTCTTGCCCATGTCAATTGTTTCGTACGAAGCTGTGCATCCGCTGTCGAAGTCGTTGGGTGAAAATATGTTTGTAAAAATGTCTCAATCATTTTCGCAGAGGCAGAACACGGCTATGCCTCCATGTTACCCTACAGCAACGGCAAAGAAAGAGACAGTCTGAAACGCAAACATAAAAGCAAGAAAAGTTCCAACAGCAGGTAATTTCATTCAATTGCGCACCTTATGCATCTGTGTGTTCAGTATCCCCATTCATATTCAGAGTAATGAATTCAGTGTGAGAGAAACATGGTACAACTCTGTTATATCGGGATAAAGTTGCATAGCAGGCATCCACCAATGCAGCCCCCCCCACACACACACACACACCACCCCATCCCACTCTTTGTTTATTTCGCGCGCTGTGCTCCAGATATCTCCCGTCCTACAGAGACAGCTGAAATGAAATACATTTTTCACATACACCACCGAAACAGAAACAGAAACAGAAACCGCATCAGGAGCTGTTTGAATGTTATGCCTGGTCACCGAGACACACCAGGGCTTGTTCTTTCCGTTGCAGTGGGGTTGCGCTTCTTTCACACCCCAACACTGCCCCAATAAACCAGAATTTAGGCAGACGTCACACAATCAGGAAGCGTTCACACTTCACACCCTACACCTCAGCTCTCCCCAGCATTCATTTTTCTGTCTGTTTCGTTTCTGTGTCAATCCTTCTGTCAGATTGGTTTCAAATTGCACTTTATATTAGTCAGGAATCCGTCATGTTAGTAAAATGTGTTCATATTGATGGCATGCAGACCTGTGGGTTTACCTGCAGTACAGGTCTTTTACAAACAGGTATTTTTCTGTCTTTTACAGAGAGCGAGCGAGAGAGAGAGCGAGAGAGCGAGCGAGCGAGAGAGAGCGAGCGAGCGAGAGAGCGAGAGAGAGCGAGCGAGCGAGAGAGAGCGAGGGAGAGCGAGCGAGCGAGAGAGAGCGAGAGAGAGCGAGCGAGCGAGAGAGCGCGAGAAAGAGCGAGAGAGATGCTCACTCTTATTAATTAATTTGTGAACACTACATTAGTAAGTGATCAAAATGTTTTCAAAGACTGCTGTTTATCCCCGCCACGAGGTTGAGTACATCTTTGTGCACATAGTCCCTGTATGGTACCGTCACCAGTGTTGTGCACATAGTCCCTGTATGGTACCGTCACCAGTGTTGTGCACATAGTCCCTGTATGGTACCGTCACCAGTGTTGTGCACATAGTCCCTGTATGGTACCGTCACCAGTGTTGTGCACATAGTCCCTGTATGGTACCGTCACCAGTGTTGTGCACATAGTCCCTGTATGGTACCGTCACCAGTGTTGTGCACATAGTCCCTGTATGGTACCGTCACCAGTGTTGTGCACATAGCGCATGTTTCTAGCCGTCGATGTCAGAGAAAAGTCCCGTAACCTTGCCCAGAAAGCAGCGAAGTTCACGCTCTGCACGGGGCAGGAACAGCCCCTCTGTTCCGCTCTGGTCAATACCGTCACGTTCGCTGCTCTACCATGCGCTAGCCGGCGCTACGGGTCTGGCACACGTGTGTACGCAGTGCAGGTTTAAACACGGGCACGCCCAACTCTTAATCCACCTGCGGTTACACCTAGCAAGTAATCTCTCTCCTTCTTCCTTCGAGGGCTCATATTCTGCGTATAGAAACATACAACATACTGATATCTGCATGCCCATTTTCAGGAATGTAACCGCACACTTCTTTCTGTCTCTATAAAATACTCAAAATGGGAATAGCCTGGGCTGATTCAACATACCAGCTGTGATGTTCCTTTATATAGGGCTACAGTATTTGCGATTTAAAAATAAATAAATAAATAAAATAAACAGTTCCAAATACAAAAGCGATAAACATCAACCGCAAAATGGAGGCAGTGTGGCGCTTTGGTTTGTATCTCAGGATCTGGGTTTGAATCCCAGGTGGGATGCTGTCGTTGTCATGTTGATTAAGGCTCTTGACCTGAATTGCTTCAGCAAATATCTATCTGTATAAATAGACGGTATGTAATAGAAGTTGTGTGAGTCTCTCTGGGACAGAGCATCTGCTAAATGCTTAAAAGGTAAATATAATGTGAATATAGATGTGAGATGTACTCTGGTACTGCCAACAGTACACAACTGTGAATACAGTCGTAGAAGGGAGTAAGAAAAATAATAATAATATAAAAACATAATAAATGGAATACCTAATGAAGGAAGATTGTAGAGCTGATAACACGAGAGGGACAACAGCTTTTCAAATTTCAATGAAATTAAGGAACCAGGGTTTCATTTAATCTTTTCAAATGAAATGGGCTGCTTGAAATAGAAATGATAAGCAACAAAAAAGGAATAAAATGGGCTGATAGAGAGACGGAACGGATACACAAATGATAGCAAAAGGAGAAAAACTAACTAAAGAAATGGCATTACATAGTACAGCATTACATTACATATAATTACTTCACATTGCACAGCATTACATAAGGTATAGCAAGGTGGTAAAATCCTACAATCATAAAATAAAATAAATGAATAAATAAAAGAACAACAGTTGCACTATAAGATATTTAGTGGGTAGCCTAATATATCCCAATTAGTACGTTAAAATCAAAGCAGTTGAGCCGGTAAGTTGAATTGATTTTTTTTTAGAAAAGATTCATACCAAATTGGGAAAGATGTAGAGAGAAGCAGTTGTCATCGACCACACAAGTTGTGGTGTTAACACAATCCTAAAACTCTGAAATTGAGCTAACCATCTGAAAGAAGAGAAGAGGCTTGCAGTCCCCATTCACTTGAGGGAGAGTTAACCAACCGATCGCGTCCTTGTGCTTTTTAACAGGTAAGTGAGTATTTGTAGATGAACCCTAAAGTGGTGTTTACAGTAATTGGTTGACAGTCCCTTGAGACCAGGGCCGTGTCCGAATACAACCCCTACACCCTTTTGAGGGCGCATATTTGAGTCCACTTCGTCAAAAAGCTTTTGAGTGGGCGACTTTTTCTCACAAATGGGGGCACTTAAAATACCAGGATGAACCCCTTATTTTCGGGGTTTTGTTGAGGGAATTCAGGAGCACACTCATCTGCAGAACGGTGCACTCATCCGACAATTTCAGTAAGTAACCCGGAAGTAAAAGTGTAAAAGACATAGAGCGTATATGTATATCTATGGTATAATATAGGTTCATATTACAAAATACTCTTTTTAAAATTTTTGTTTATTCTATCTTCATTCATAATCTACACTTTGTAACAATCGTCATATGTTAACTGATTGATATTCTCAATAAAAATTAATATTACGAACTACTTCCTAACTATTTTGGAAAGAGTTTTGTGGGATTTCTTTCGCACACTGCTTGCAAAGCGAGGGGCCAGGACACATAGGGACAGGGGTCTGAGTGGACAGGGGACAGGGGACAGGGGTCACATTCGGTCACAGCCCTGCAGTACTGCAACATGCAGTGCCCTTGCAGAAGTAGGATAATTCTTTTGATAGCTTGTTTTATTCGGGGTTACACACCGTTGAACAAACATCACAACGCCAACCAAGCTTTTGCGCATATTTTAGCTGAAATGATTGATGTCTAATTGTTACATTGTCATGGAAACCCAACTCCTCAAAAGCCTCTAAGGAACGGCAAAAAAGCAGACTCGGTACGATAAAAAAAATCTCTTTGAACCAGATTTCTCAAAACAAAGCAAATTGTAAACTTTAATCAAAATTAATTGAGGGTATCTACCACTAGTTTGTTGACGTTAGGTTGCTAAATTCGTAAAAGATCCAGGATTCCTCCTTTTCAATTTTCAGCCCCACGCACTGTAGTACAGCCCCACGCACTGTAGTACAGCCCCACGCACTGTATTACAGCCCCACGCACTGTATTACAGCCCCACGCACTGTAGTACAGCCCCATGCACTGTATTACAGTATTTTTTTTTAATATTAAGTGAAAAACTAAAAATGCATTAATGCAGCCGGCGGTGTGAAATGACACCCACACGTTCCCGAGCGCCCTTGTTTTTCGGAACACTGTAGTACGTCTTATCAGATTACTCATTTGCATAATGAGCTTTTCTCGTTTTGCTAAAGCAGGTACAAACAAAGCAGCCCAGTGTCTGCCGCCGATTAGACTTTCACAAGCGGCACCGTGCAAAAATGTTCCCGTCATGCAATTATCTCCGGGTTCGGCCAAGTAAATGGTGCATCTGAAGGAAAATAGTGAAATTTGCCCCAGCCACTACATCACTAATAAGCTCTGACACCTGCTACTTCAAAATGCATGACTCTCTCCTGGAGATAATCACTATTGATTAATCACCTAGATCCATTTTACTCCTGAACATCATCGCCAAGCCAGCCGCCTTTACCTGTTTGCCCAAGAGTGATTTTCTCCACCCCTCTTCCCCTCCACCCCTCCTCCCCATCTTCTCTTGTCTGATACTCCCTGTCTCCCTGTCTCCATGGTGGTGTGTAATGGGGGAAGGGAGTCGGCTCCTGGTGGGTACTGGTGTTTCCCCTCCCCCCCTCTTTCACCGGCTGGTTCTCTCTCTCTCTCTCTCTCTCTCTCTCTCTCTCTCTCTCTCTCTCTCTCTCGCTATCTCTCTCCCTTCCTCACTCTCTGTCTCCCTCCATCCTCCTCTCTCTCTCCTCGCTATCTCTTTCTCTCCCTCCCTCTCTCCCTCCCTTGCTCTCTCTTTCCTCTCCCTCTCTACCTCTCTCCCTCCCTCTTTCTCTCTTCCTCCCTTGCTCTCTCTTTCCTCTCCCTCTCTACCTCTCTCTCCCTCTCTCTTTCTCTCTCCCTCTCCCTCTCCCTCTCCCTTCCCTCTCTCAGCAGTCACTAGATGGCCTTCATTACAGAGCTGAAGAGCCGTGCCCCCGGGCCCACTCACACGTCTCACGCATGTACAGTAATACACGCTGCACGGCCATGTATAGGGCAGGCCAACCTGCGCTCTTATTTATTTAATTAGCCTCAATCTGACCGCTTTGATACAGTCACAAGCTACCGCTATGAATCCTTGGTGAAAACATTTGTACTGTGGTTCAGCATGGTAGTTAACCTGCATTGGCATGTATAACCTTTTATAAACTGAAGCCAGATGAATATCTGGGATTAAATAAAACCGGCACACAGACTAGCCCTCCAGGAATTGAGTTATGCACCCCTGATACAGCAAAATGTAAGATACCTGTCTGACCGGACATTACATATTACTTATTGTCTTTGCCATTGAGGAAAAGAGTGTACACTGGCTAATACAGCTTGTCAATACGGTGTAGGGGTGTTGTAACCTAATGTCAGGTAAGTTATAACGCAGGGGAGTGCTGAGCGGGAGGGGGTTGTGCTGTGTTTGAGACCCTTTGAAGTGTAGGCATTTTGGAATGTTGGTGTTCTGGAACTCCGTTGCTCTCAGTGACCAGTAGTGATTGTTACATCAGCATTAGAATGTTCCGCTGAGAACTCTCTAATCACATGTTTGTGATCTCACACCTTAAAGGGTTTTTAAACTAACAGCGGCAGCACAGATGGCCTTGCATTAGCAGAGTGAGGCTTTATTTATCAGTACTGTGCTGTAACTGAATACGGTCTTATGCTGGGGGTAGGCAATACTGTTCCTGGTTTTTGCTCCATCCAAATCGGTTAACTACATAACTGTATTAATTTGAAGTAATCGGGTATAGTGAATGCAGGTGACCATGTGCTGGAGGCGCTCAGCGTATCGACAGTCAGAATACTCAGGCTCACTTTTAATCGCTCATCAAACACAGGAGATCAAGCTCAGATGGAGCAAAAACCAGGAACGTCACCAGCACTCCAGGATCAGGGTTGCCTACCTGTCCTATGCAGTGAGCTGAGCTATAGCATTAATATCGTACAGCCCTGTAGAGACCTGTGACTGTAGGTTGACCTGACCGGGGTCAAATAATCATCTGCAATCATTCCACCCTTAAGACACCGGTAAAATTCCTGCATTCACTGACAGTATTAATCTGTTTTTAACCGATATTCATGAAACAAGGAAACAAGTCTTATGTCATATTGATTCTTGGGTTTAAGGTTTGAGTCATGTTTTGTTTTTTGTTTGGCAATTCTCAGCGATCTTAAGGAATGTTTTCAGATTTTATCAGGAAGTGTGTAGACAGAGAGAAAGGTGTGTGTGTTTCTGGCACAGGTGGTGTGTGAGGACAGAGAAAAGTGTGTGTGTGTCCCTGGCCAAGGAAGTGTGTGAGTACAGAGAGTAAAGTGTGTGTGTTTCTGACTCTGGAAGTGTATGAGAAGAGATAGATGTGTGTGTGTTCCTGGCCCAGGTGGTGTGTGAGGACGGAGAGTAAAGTGTGTGTTCCTGGCCCAGGTGGTGTGTGAGTACAGAGAGTAAAGTGTGTGTTCCTGGCCCAGGTGGTGTGTGAGTACAGAGAGTAAAGTGTGTGTTCCTGGCCCAGGTGGTGTGTGAGGACAGAGTAAAGTGTGTGTTCCTGGCCCAGGTGGTGTGTGAGTACAGAGAGTAAAGTGTGTGTTCCTGGCCCAGGTGGTGTGTGAGGACGGAGAGTAAAGTGTGTGTTCCTGGCCCAGGTGGTGTGTGAGTACAGAGAGTAAAGTGTGTGTTCCTGGACCAGGTGGTGTGTGAGGACAGAGTAAAGTGTGTGTTCCTGGCCCAGGTGGTGTGTGAGGACGGAGAGTAAAGTGTGTGTTCCTGGCCCAGGTGGTGTGTGAGGACGGAGAGTAAAGTGTGTGTTCCTGGCCCAGGTGGTGTGTGAGGACGGAGAGTAAAGTGTGTGTTCCTGGCCCAGGTGGTGTGTGAGTACAGAGAGTAAAGTGTGTGTTCCTGGCCCAGGTGGTGTGTGAGTACAGAGAGTAAAGTGTGTGTTCCTGGCCCAGGTGGTGTGTGAGGACGGAGAGTAAAGTGTGTGTTCCTGGCCCAGGTGGTGTGTGAGTACAGAGAGTAAAGTGTGTGTTCCTGGCCCAGGTGGTGTGTGAGGACGGAGAGTAAAGTGTGTGTTCCTGACCCAGGTGGTGTGTGAGGACAGAGAGTAAAGTGTGTGTTCCTGGCCCAGGTGGTGTGTGAGGACGGAGAGTAAAGTGTGTGTTCCTGACCCAGGTGGTGTGTGAGGACAGAGAGTAAAGTGTGTGTTCCTGGCCCAGGTGGTGTGTGAGGACGGAGAGTAAAGTGTGTGTTCCTGGCCCAGGTGGTGTGTGAGGACGGAGAGTAAAGTGTGTGTTCCTGGCCCAGGTGGTGTGTGAGTACAGAGAGTAAAGTGTGTGTTCCTGGCCCCGGTGGTGTGTGAGGACAGAGAGTAAAGTGTGTGTTCCTGGCCCAGGTGGTGTGTGAGGACGGAGAGTAAAGTGTGTGTTCCTGGCCCAGGTGGTGTGTGAGGACGGAGAGTAAAGTGTGTGTTCCTGGCCCAGGTGGTGTGTGAGGGCGGAGAGTAAAGTGTGTGTTCCTGGCCCCGGTGGTGTGTGAGTACAGAGAGTAAAGTGTGTGTTCCTGTCCCAGGTGGTGTGTGAGGACGGAGAGTAAAGTGTGTGTTCCTGTCCCAGGTGGTGTGTGAGGACAGAGAGTAAAGTGTGTGTTCCTGTCCCAGGTGGTGTGTGAGGACGGAGAGTAAAGTGTGTGTTCCTGGCCCAGGTGGTGTGTGAGGACGGAGAGTAAAGTGTGTGTTCCTGGCCCAGGTGGTGTGTGAGTACAGAGAGTAAAGTGTGTGTTCCTGGCCCAGGTGGTGTGTGAGGACAGAGTAAAGTGTGTGTTCCTGGCCCAGGTGGTGTGTGAGGACGGAGAGTAAAGTGTGTGTTCCTGGCCCAGGTGGTGTGTGAGTACAGAGAGTAAAGTGTGTGTTCCTGGCCCAGGTGGTGTGTGAGTACAGAGAGTAAAGTGTGTGTTCCTGGCCCAGGTGGTGTGTGAGGACAGAGAGTAAAGTGTGTGTTCCTGGCCCAGGTGGTGTGTGAGGACAGAGAGTAAAGTGTGTGTTCCTGGCCCAGGTGGTGTGTGAGGACAGAGTAAAGTGTGTGTTCCTGGCCCAGGTGGTGTGTGAGGACGGAGAGTAAAGTGTGTGTTCCTGGCCCAGGTGGTGTGTGAGTACAGAGAGTAAAGTGTGTGTTCCTGGCCCAGGTGGTGTGTGAGTACAGAGAGTAAAGTGTGTGTTCCTGGACCAGGTGGTGTGTGAGTACAGAGAGTAAAGTGTGTGTCCCTGGCCCAGGTGGTGTGTGAGGACAGAGAGTAAAGTGTGTGTTCCTGGCCCAGGTGGTGTGTGAGGACAGAGAGTAAAGTGTGTGTTCCTGGCCCAGGTGGTGTGTGAGGACAGAGAGTAAAGTGTGTGTTCCTGGCCCAGGTGGTGTGTGAGTACAGAGAGTAAAGTGTGTGTTCCTGACCCAGGTGGTGTGTGAGTACAGAGAGTAAAGTGTGTGTTCCTGGCCCAGGTGGTGTGTGAGTACAGAGAGTAAAGTGTGTGTTCCTGGCTCAGGTGGTGTGTGAGTACAGAGAGTAAAGTGTGTGTTCCTGGCCCAGGTGGTGTGTGAGTACAGAGAGTAAAGTGTGTGTTCCTGGCCCAGGTGGTGTGTGAGTACAGAGAGTAAAGTGTGTGTTCCTGGCCCAGGTGGTGTGTGAGGACGGAGAGTAAAGTGTGTGTTCCTGGCCCAGGTGGTGTGTGAGTACAGAGAGTAAAGTGTGTGTTCCTGGCCCAGGTGGTGTGTGAGTACAGAGAGTAAAGTGTGTGTTCCTGGCCCAGGTGGTGTGTGAGGACGGAGAGTAAAGTGTGTGTTCCTGGCCCAGGTGGTGTGTGAGTACAGAGAGTAAAGTGTGTGTTCCTGGCCCAGGTGGTGTGTGAGTACAGAGAGTAAAGTGTGTGTTCCTGACCCAGGTGGTGTGTGAGGACAGAGAGTAAAGTGTGTGTTCCTGACCCAGGTGGTGTGTGAGTACAGAGAGTAAAGTGTGTGTTCCTGGCCCAGGTGGTGTGTGAGTACAGAGAGTAAAGTGTGTGTTCCTGACCCAGGTGGTGTGTGAGTACAGAGAGTAAAGTGTGTGTTCCTGACCCAGGTGGTGTGTGAGTACAGAGAGTAAAGTGTGTGTTCCTGGCCCAGGTGGTGTGTGAGGACGGAGAGTAAAGTGTGTGTTCCTGGCCCAGGTGGTGTGTGAGGACAGAGAGTAAAGTGTGTGTTCCTGGCCCAGGTGGTGTGTGAGGACGGAGAGTAAAGTGTGTGTTCCTGGCCCAGGTGGTGTGTGAGGACGGAGAGTAAAGTGTGTGTTCCTGACCCAGGTGGTGTGTGAGGACAGAGAGTAAAGTGTGTGTTCCTGACCCAGGTGGTGTGTGAGGACAGAGAGTAAAGTGTGTGTTCCTGGCCCAGGTGGTGTGTGAGGACGGAGAGTAAAGTGTGTGTTCCTGGCCCAGGTGGTGTGTGAGGACAGAGAGTAAAGTGTGTGTTCCTGGCCCAGGTGGTGTGTGAGGACGGAGAGTAAAGTGTGTGTTCCTGGCCCAGGTGGTGTGTGAGGACGGAGAGTAAAGTGTGTGTTCCTGGCCCAGGTGGTGTGTGAGTACGGAGAGTAAAGTGTGTGTTCCTGGCCCAGGTGGTGTGTGAGTACGGAGAGTAAAGTGTGTGTTCCTGACCCAGGTGGTGTGTGAGTACGGAGAGTAAAGTGTGTGTTCCTGGCCCAGGTGGTGTGTGAGGACAGAGATAAGCGTGTGTGTTTCTGGCCCAGGTGGTGTGTGAGGACAGAGATAAGCGTGTGTGTTTCTGGCCTAAACAGTAGCCCATTTCCTTCAAAACCCATTCTAAACCTCTCTGGGATTCCGCAAGAGGTAGTTTTGGACTTTTCTGGCACTCAAAGAGTTAAATAGTTTGGGGGCGCAGGGGCAAGCAGAGGGGGGTGTATTATGTCATTGCTGGGTCGCCCCCCCGGTGGAATGCACCAGGCAGGGAGAGGAAGTCAAACGCTCCGTTCTCTCTCTCTCTCTCTCTCTCTCTCTCTCTCTCTCTCTCTCTCTCTCTCTCTCTCTCTCTCTCTCTCTCTCTCACACACACACACACACACACACACACACACACACACACACACACACACACACACACACACACACACACACACACACACACACACACACTCACAGGAGTGACACCCCTCTGTATTAATGCCTTTATCCCTCCTTCACTCATTCACCATCTTTAATATCTATGGGTACATGTGGCATGCCAAAAAAAAGGTCATACATTAAAAAAAGTAATTTCAGATGCATACACAACACATTCATGAATACACACACATACTCTTATGTAAGCGGCACTAAAGTGTGGCTCTCCATGTAGGGCTTTGTACCAGGGTTGTTCAGTTCTGATATACCACCGTTTTCCTCCTATCTGACTATTGGAAAATGTACAAAATCAGGGGGTATGAAATATGTTTAAAATCATAATCAGATTGTGCCCTGTGTGTTTAAAGAAATAAATGTTTTTATGAGCCCACGGTTCATATTTCCGGTCTCCGGGTGGCAGGGTTCAGAGCCCTCCCCCTTCCCTCCAGAGGTTTGGATTACAGGTGGAGATGCAGTCAAACCCTCCGCCCCCCCAGTTCACCTTTTACATGACCCCTTTCCACTAAAGACGAGGCTCCACCTCCTTCGCTCCTGCGTCCATGGCAACGCACAGCCACGACGGAGATGGACGCAGTGAGCCGTCCTCGTATGTGCTGTAGGGCGTGGTGTGTCGTGCATGAGCACAGAGCTGTTACCACCGGTCCGTTTCGGGCCTGTGTTTCTGGTTACTGTTGCTAAGTTTACCCCCTGTGATCCAGAGGAAGTGTGCTCAGGTTCACTAGAATATACACACTCCAGTGCAGGCCTGCCTCACCACATACGCACACGCTCATACACATACATACACACACATACATGTGTATACGCAGTCCTATACCTGTATATACAGTATACGCATGCACACGCACGCTCATACACATACATACACACGCATACATGTGTATACGCAGTCCTATACCTGTATATACAGTATACGCATGCACATGCACGCTCATACATACACACGCATACATGTGTATATGCACTCCTATACCTGTATATACAGTATACGCATGCACACGCACGCTCATACACATACATACACACGCATACATGTGTATACGCAGTCCTATACCTGTATATACAGTATACGCATGCACATGCACGCTCATACATACACACGCATACATGTGTATATGCACTCCTATACCTGTATATACAGTATACGCATGCACACGCACGCTCATACACATACATACACACGCATACATGTGTATACGCACTCCTATACCTGTATATACAGTATACGCATGCACACGCACGCTCACTTATCTGTTTGTGCCTATTTACTATGTAAATACTATGCTTTTTAAAAATGTTTTCTCCCTCTGCTTTATAATATGTGTGAAGCACATAAAGTTTTTGTAATGAAACCGAGCTAATATGAACGCGTCTGCTTTGTGTCTCCCTGCAGGTCGACGCACAATGAAATGGAGAAGAACAGGTAGGCCTGGTGTGTGTGTGTGTGTGTGTGTGTGTGTGTGATTCTGTCCCCTTATCTGTGTGTGTCTGGGCTTTGAATGTGAATACCTCAGAGGGAGTGATCAGGGATCCCACATCCAACTTGTGTCTGGACTCTGTTTGTGGTGGTGTTTGTTCGTGCGTGTACACTCACGGTTTCCTACTCGCACCTCCACACATACATATGCAGACAAGTCCCAAGTCTCTATTCTTTTTATTTGAGTGAGTGAGTGAGTGAGTGAGTGAGTGAGTGAGTGAGTGAGTGAGTGAGTGAGAGTGAGTGCGTGTGTGTATGTGTGCATGTGTGTATGTGTATGTTTGCATGCATGGCGTGTGTGCGTGACTAACAATACAAATGGCGGCCATTTTAGCTCCCTTCCTGCTCTCTTCTCCTGCGAAAGACGACCTTGTCAAAACCCGCTTTTTTTGCTATCCAGAGGTGGCAGAGGAACCCCTGACTCGAACCCTGACTCTTCGGCTTTGGGCTTTTCCTCTTTTTCAAGTTACTGTGTTATAGAAGAGAAAGAGCGTTTCGCGTGTCTAGTTAGCCGCCATCTTTTAGAAGGGAAAAGTTTCCGCTAGTTTTCATTTGGGGAGAACAAGGATGCGACCTTTCAGTCTCATTCCTAAAATCAGTAATATTTTGAAGCACGTTTTTAAACGGGAGTTTGCGGGGAACGCCATTTTCAGCTCATGTAGTAAAACGTCTTTCCCCACTCGTTCCTCAGGTTCCCCACTCGTTCCTCAGGTTCCCCACTCGTTCCTCAGGTTCTTCACTCGTTCCTCAGGTTCTTCACTCGTTCCTCAGGTTCCCCACTCGTTCCTCAGGTTCCCCACTCGTTCCTCAGGTTCTTCACTCGTTCCTCAGGTTCCCCACTCGTTCCTCAGGTTCCCCACTCGTTCCTCAGGTTCCCCACTCGTTCCTCAGGTTCTCCACTCGTTCCTCAGGTTCTTCACTCGTTCCTCAGGTTCTTCACTCGTTCCTCAGGTTCTTCACTCGATCCTCAGGTTCTTCACTTGTTCCTCAGGTTCTCCACTCGTTCCTCAGGTTCTGGCTGTTCAGATCAGCTCAGGAGGTGCCGACATACAGACGCTCCTCCGTAATTCACCAGTTTAATTTTGGGGTGTAGCAGAGTAAAACACAATCCAGTGTGGCCTGGGGCCTGCTCCTACTCTATGCATTACAACATAGGCTGTGTCCGAATTGGAGCCCTATCTACTGCATCCTGTCTCCTGTGTACAGTGTACTGGCAGATGTGTGCTAATAAATGTGCACTGTTTAGTATGCGGATTTTTTTTTTAAAATTTAAATCCTCCATACTATTTTCCAATACTATTTTTCTTTATGTCATTGAAAGAGAACATGTAGATGTAGCGTTCTGGAAATATACTGGATAACTGGATAGCGTGCGCGAGTGTGGAGTTGGCTCACAGTTGGCCGCGATGCTCCCGGGTTTGAAGAGTGGGCGAGACGTGCCGTAAGAACTGCTCGTAGCTTTATACAGCTGAAGACTGCAAACAAAAACAAATAGATCCTGCATTTTCAAAAAACAAAAGCCTTAGATACTAAGATGTAATGGGGAAAGAATTTGTGTGCATGTGTCCATTTCAGAGAAATGGAAACTGACGTACAAAGCACAGGAACTAGAGAGATGTGTTTCAGAGAAAAGGAAAGTAAAAAAATTTTTTAAATAAATAAATCCACAGGTAGAAATTTTTGGTCATGACTGTAGATAAAAACTAGCGAAGGGATGGTGCTGGCAGTTGAAGAAAAGGACTCTGCATCGATACTCAAAAAGATCAATATCTAAAGATTCTTCTTGTCATAGAGAATCCACTGACATTCTGGTGATTTTGAGATGAAGGTTAGTATTAGTTGAGCTAAAACGGTTGAGGTATGACCGTTCACAGCAGGGTTAGGGTTAGGGTTAGGGTTCACAGCAGGGTTAGGGTTAGGGTTCACAGCAGGGTTAGGGTTAGGGTTAGGGTTGTTTAACTTCCTGAGATATATCTCCCCCCCCTCCCACAGGAACACTGAGACCTCAGTCATGTGCCTGGGGGGGTCCCTGTTACTCAGAGTTACGGCCGTCCGACTCTCTCCTCACACTCCACTTTACTCAGACGGGGGGGAGTTTACATAACTTTTAAGGCTGAGCGCACAGTCTTAAGTAATCACGGCTCACACGCACACGCACACACGCACACGCACACGCACACGCACGTTTGCTGTGTTGAATACGCCCACCCGTCTTGTGTAACGCCATATCCGGGCCCCTGGATCGCGGGACTCGCAGCGTTTTGGCCGTGAGCGGAGGGTAACGTCTCGGTTTCACCCTAATCCCCCATGAGCCTCGGGGGCGGGTCGATTTTCAGCCCGCAAACGAACGAGAGTCACTCGCATCATCGACAGGCCGGCTCAATCTGCTGGCACAGCCTTCCTCTCAACGTCATCTTCCTCTAATGAGGTTCAACAGCGAGTTACACGCGTGTACTCTCCTGCTCCTCTCCGCGTGTTAGCAAAGCACGCTGCCTCACTCACACGCTTAGCCAGTCAGTGCTGCACATGTTCAGCTGTGTCGGGATCCGGCGTGTTTTACACACACGCGCACGCACGCACGCACGCGCACGCACGCACGCACGCACACACACACACACACACACACACACACGTACACACAGCTAAGGTTACAGAAGTAAGTGGTAGGCTATTAAACGGAAGGTTTGATTCCTGAGCTCAATCCTGATCTGAAGTCGCATTGCACCGCTTGTGAATAGCGTATCCAGCCTGTGAATCTGGAAGTCTGCTTCAGTTTAAAAAGAAAAAAATATTTTTTAAGGAGCTTTTATTCAGTATGAAAATGATCGGTTTAGCCGCCTGCTGACGGCTGCCGTAGTCTTGGACATTCACCGTTTCATATCGCTAGTCTAGAGCTGAAAAGACTAAACACTCATTTATTTATTTATTTATTTTGTTAAGGAGAGCAAACAGTCTGCCCTGCTTAGGTGTGTTTTTAACCCCTGACTGTAGCCTTTTTAAAAATAATAAACTGACCTGCCTGTCTGAGATGCTCTGGCAGTTTGGTCTGGGCTGAAGACTCGTACGTGTGCGCGTGAAGCCAGGATGTGCTGGCCGTTCCGGGAGCGATCCTTCGGCCTGCACGCAGCTAACCCAATCCCCTGACCCCGTGACCTCTGGGGCCGGGCCACGCTGCCTGTGCTCTCTGCGGCGAAGGCTGCCGGAACCTTCCGGGCTCCCTAAATGGGCTGAGTGTAGAGAGAAGAAGCCACGGTGCTAGTCGACGAAACTTCACCCCGCCCCCCCACCCCTCCGCTCTGGTCTATCATTATTGGAGAAAGGCAGCCCTGGTGGGGGGGAGGGGGGTCACAGCTTGTAATGTGAGACCTGAACCTACGGCCATTTGTACCCCCTTATTAATTGTGGGGGGGGGGGGGGATTGTTGAGACTGCAGGGGAAGGATACTGGCGCTGTAGAGATTTAACAGGCTTTAGGGGTCAGCGTTGCCATCTGACCTTCCTTTGTAGTGACAGAACGACTCCGCCCCCTTTCCTTTGGTTGGCCATGTATCAGGAAGTATCAGGATGACTGGCGGCCTGGCACTCCAATGGCAGTGCCACATTTTCACCTTGGTGGTGTGCCCCGTCACACAGAAGGCTTACGTTTGCATAAAGGAAAATAAGAAACCCCCTTTTCAGTGTGATCTTCTCTCCTGCATCGAGCTGACCCTGCTCACGCACTAATTTCACTAATTACACTAATTACACTCCAGTGTATTATGTAACGTATATCCTCAAATTAACATCTGGGCCAAAATGCAAGCTTACTGTGTGCCAATATCGGCTCCGAAATCCATCAGCAATTTTCACCACAGTGACCTGCGCCAGCACCCAACCTACCGCCGTCCGCCCAAGCCCACTCCCCTCCATCCTGGTTTGGGGTGAACCGGTCCCCATTCTGTGTGTACCCCCACTCCCCTCCATCCTGGTGTGGGGTGAACCGGTCCCCATTCTGTGTGTACCCCCACTCCCCTCCATCCTGGTTTTGGGGTGAGCCCGTCCCCATTCTGTGTGTACCCCCACTCCCCTCCATCCTGGTTTGGGGTGAACCGGTCCCCATCCTGTGTGTACCCCCACTCCCCTCCATCCTGGTTTTGGGGTGAGCCGGTCCCCGCTCTGTGTGTACCCCCACTCCCCTCCATCCTGGTTTGGGGTGAACCGGTCCCCATTCTGTGTGTACCCCCACTCCCTTCCATCCTGGTTTTGGGGTGAGCCCGTCGGTCCCCATTCTGTGTGTACCCCCACTCCCCTCCATCCTGGTTTTGGGGTGAGCCGGTCCCCGCTCTGTGTGTACCCCCACTCCCCTCCATCCTGGTTTGGGGTGAACCGGTCCCCATTCTGTGTGTACCCCCACTCCCCTCCATCCTGGTTTGGGGTGAACCGGTCCCCGCTCTGTGTGTACCCCCACTCCCCTCCATCCTGGTTTTGGGGTGAGCCGGTCCCCGTTCTGTGTGTACCCCCACTCCCCTCCATCCTGGTTTGGGGTGAGCCCGTCCCCGCTCTGTGTGTACCCCCACTCCCCTCCATCCTGGTTTTGGGGTGAGCCGGTCCCCGCACTGTGTGTACCCCCACTCCCCTCCATCCTGGTTTTGGGGTGAGCCGGTCCCTGCTCTGTGTGTACCCCCACTCCCCTCCATCCTGGTTTTGGGGTGAGCCGGTCCCCGCTCTGTGTGTACCCCCACACCCCTCCATCCTGGTTTTGGGGTGAGCCGGTCCCCGCTCTGTGTGTACCCCCACTCCCCTCCATCCTGGTTTTGGGGTGAGCCGGTCCCTGTTCTGTGTGTACCCCCACTCCCCTCCATCCTGGTTTTGGGGTGAGCCGGTCCCCGTTCTGTGTGTACCCCCACTCCCCTCCATCCTGGTTTTGGGGTGAGCCGGTCCCCGCTCTGTGTGTACCCCCACTCCCCTCCATCCTGGTTTTGGGGTGAGCCGGTCCCCGCTCTGTGTGTACCCCCACTCCCCTCCATCCTGGTTTGGGGTGAGCCCGTCCCCGCTCTGTGTGTACCCCCACTCCCCTCCATTCTGGTTTTGGGTGAGCCCGTCCCCGCTCTGTGTGTACCCCCACTCCCCTCCATCCTGGTTTTGGGGTGAGCCGGTCCCCGTTCTGTGTGTACCCCCACTCCCCTCCATCCTGGTTTTGGGGTGAGCCGGTCCCCGCTCTGTGTGTACCCCCACTCCCCTCCATCCTGGTTTGGGGTGAGCCGGTCCCTGCTCTGTGTGTATTGTGTAACACACAGCTGATCCTGATGCCTGTAATGCCACAATAATGCCCCAGACTGGTTATGCAATTCCCTCCAGTTCTTCAAACTGGTTTGGGAGAAGCAGCAGGAAAGCCCACGCCAGACAACCCCACGCCCTGTATGGGTGGGGGGAGGGAGGGGGAGAGAGAGAGAGAGAGAGAGAGGGAGGGAGGGAGGGGGAGAGAGAGAATGTGTTTGTGACACCGTTGTCATCCTCATTCTTGTTGGCACCACCACTGCCCAACAACAAACAAGCCTCTCTCTCTCTCTCTCTCTCTCTCCCCCTTTCTGTTTCTTTCTTTCTCACTCCCCCTCTTTCTCTCTCATTCACTCTTTTTCTCTCTCTCATTTTCTTTCTCATTCACTCTTTTTCTCTCTCTCATTTTCTTTCTCACACAAGCCCACACTCTCCAGCGCATAGCCGGTGTCCTGGCTGCTCTTTAAATCACAGAGCTCTGTTTCTATATCTCCACCTCCTCTTTCAAAATGTCCACCTGCTCCAGGGCCGGTCCTGCTCTGCTGACCCTGTGAAATCTAGCACCTTGGCTTGAGAAAATGTTCTTCCAGCTTGCGTGAGAGTGATTATGTTCTTATTAAGAACCGGGGTCAAGTATGAAAATATTATTAAAAATTAAAAATATTCTTATGAACATTTACTGAACTGAAAAAGCACATAACTATACATAAAAGGGACTCTGTACAGGGTTTATACATTCGATTGCAAGCTTTGTCAGTCGCTCTGGATAAGAGCGTCTGCTATGTGGCTAATTTAATATCATGTAAATGCTAATTAGTTTTGGAGGTAAAACTCTAGTCTCCTTACAGAGTCTTTTTGTGAACTGTGTAATGCTTCTAAGCTAAATCTGGTCCATTTTAGAAACTCCAGGCTTGATATGGTGGTCGATACTATCTAGTTTGTAGGTAAAAGGTGAGCACTAGGTGCCCCTTAGTGATGGGACAATGGCAGGCATTGTTGGGCTGAGTGACCTGTTCATTGAATTATGTTATTTACAAAGATGGTAACATGGATATGATGATTATTGTGCATGATACTTGTTATCAATATAAGTAATTAAATAAATTAGTTTATATATTTTGGTTAGTAACCCAACATTGATTCGGTATTTTTAAAAATTTTTAATTATAATTTTTTTACCGCCTGAACAGCAGAATGTTTGGTGAGCCACAGAGGAGAAATTGAAATACCATGAAGAGCTTTTCTTGGGGGAAAAAAGCAGGTTGCTTCCCTCTTGAGCTCAGTTTATTGTATTGACTGAAATAAATAATATGTATTTATACTACAATTTATGCTCTCAGTGTGTGAAGCGGCGAAGACGCGAGTTTAGAGCCCAAAACGGTGTGGGTGTGCTACGCCAGAGTCTCTGCGTACATCTGTGTGTTACTCTTTCTCTCTCTCTCACCCCTGCGCCCCCTCTCTCGCTCGCCCACCATCGCTCCTCAAACAAGCGTGGAGCCCACCTCCTCACAGGGGACAGGGTGATTCATTTCACACGCACACGAGCGGTAAAATGGTAAGGTCACGACCCCTGCGTGTGTGTGTGTGCGCGTGGAAGAGGAGCGGGGGATGTGGGGGCGGGGAGGAAGAGGAGGGATGGATTGAGGTAAAATGAGGGGAGGAAGGAGGTAAACGGGGTGAAAGAGAAGGCCCTGTGACGGGAGTTTGTACGGTAGCCCACAGCAGGTTAACTTCCACCAACGCAAGTGAGCAGGGATCAGCTCTGGCCCCTTATCCCGCCTGGAGAGATGGTTAAATGCCGTAAACTCTTTAGACACCCGTACAATTCCTGCAGATTACTAACCACTTTAAAAATAAGCGCCTATTTTGACCAGGACAACATTCTTCTTTTATATTGACTATGTTGCGGTCAGTAACATGTAACATGTAATGGTAACATGCTTCCTTGGAAAAACTCTGGAAAGCACTAGGTATTTTCATATTTCACCTGCATCTAAAGAGTTAAAGTGTTTTGGAACAGTTGTTTGACCTCGGAAAAACACACACACACACACACACACACACCCTCAGTTGTGTAACCCAGTTAATCAAACGGTGTGTGTAGGTGGGGTTCACCGGAGTGCTGTTAGGGTGTCTTAGCGCAGCGTTTGTTCTCTCAGGGAGAGCTGTGTGTCGTGTTGCTATGGCGCTTACAGACGCTGGATTTCACAGCGGTGTACCCACACAGAGGTTTAAATCTCTCTGTGAGGAATCGGAGTGTGAGAGAGAGAACCTGATGTGTAACTCACTCAACCACCTTGTTGACTCAGCTACAAGTGGGAAGCATTTGCAATCCAGTTTGTGTGTGCGTGTGCGCGCGCGTGCATGCCTGTATATATATGTGTGTGTGTGTGTGTGTGTGTGTGTGTGTGTGTGTGAGCGCGCGCGCATGCCTGTATATATATATATATGTGTGTGTGTGTGTGTAGCAATGCTTCTTTGCAATAAATTTTATACCGTTGCAAAGCCTGTTTATTTCCCTTTTAAATGGTGCCCCATTTGTAAGGAACATGCATTTGTGGGATGAGCAGCACAGCTGAGTATGTGGGTTGCGCCCATGTCAAATTTGCCAAATCTTCTCTGCCAATGCCAAACAGCTTATTCTGCTGTTGCTAGTGACTCTTGTTTGGTGTTGTTTGGTGGATTGGATGATTGAAGTCTATCAGTAACAAGGAAGAAACAAGACATATTGGCAATTTTACAATTTATTAATTTAACAAACAGTCAGGAGCCTCAGTAGCATGTGGAAGAACCATACACAGCCACAACAGCCTGGCACCTCCTCCTCATGCTGGTCACCAGCGTGGTCACACACTGCTGTGGGATGGCATTCCACTCCTCAACCAGGATTTGTCGCAAGTCAGCCAACGTGGTTGTGTTGGTCACTCTAGCACGAACAGCACGCCCAAGCTGATCCCACAAGTGTTCAATTGGGTTGAGGTCAGGACTGTTGGCAGGCCATTCCATTCTCTACTCCCAAATTCTGGAGGTAGTCTCTGATAAACCCTGCTCTGTGGGGGCGAGCGTTGTCATCTTGGAGGATGGAGTTCGGTCCCAGACTGTGGAGATGTGTGTGTGTGCGTGCGTGCGTGCGTGCGCGCGCGAGAGAGAGAGAGAGAGAGAGAGAGGTACAGAGTGTGTGATATTAACTGGCAGGACACTTTAACTCTAAGAGTAGCAGAGAACATCCTGTACATAATAAAGGCCTGATAAAGCCTGTGTACCACACAGCACAGGACACACAGGACACACAGGACACACAGCTGTGTACCACACAGCACAGGACGTCCAGATGAGCAATTTATTTAAAATAAAACATTAAAGTAATATCATGGAGTACATGTTTCTTTTAAATATATTTTTAGGGCTTTTTCAGCTTTATTGGACAGCACAGTGTAGAGAGACAGAAAGAATGGGATGGAGAGAGGGGGAGACATGCGGCCGGATTCGAACCGCCGACGTCTCACGCGGCTCTCAATGAGCATGTGGACGGTGCTCTTACAGGCTCTGCCACAGAGACTCCCCAGTACATTTGTTTTTTAATGTCATTTGTAATTGTGGGCGAGGCACTGGTGCAGATAAGCTCCTGAATACACACCTTATGACACCGTGCTGGAACGGGTGTTTGCACAAGCCACATGCCTGCTTTCCTCACGCACGCACGCACGCACGCACGCACACGCACACGCACGCACACACGCACACACACACAAACACACACACAAACATACGCACACACACACATACACACACACACACACACACACACACACACCTTGTGAGGACAGGGACACAGTGGACTCTGGGCAGGCCTGGGTCAGGCATGTGTGTGAAACACTTTACCGGGTACTTGTTGTTCTGGTAAAATTTTAATCTCAGGTCACCTCTGCCCCTGCCCTGTCCAACCACGCACCAAGCAGCTGCCCTGTCCCCCAAAAGTGAGGTCCAGGACAGGACGTCCTGCTTATGTGGGCTCATCGTGTCCCTGCAGTGTACAGAGCGTAGTGTGTATACACGGGCGTTCCACACCCTCACAAACTGTCTGTGTTAAAAAAAGGAAAAGCTTCCAGATAGTAATGTGGATTTCACCTTCTGGGCTCTGCTGACAGAGCTAAAATAAAAGTAAACAGAAACGTTGTGTTCACACTGATCTCACCTGCTGGTGTAATGTATCAGTGAGACATTTTTAAAAATCCCTCCCCCTCCTCCCTGCAGACGGGCGCACTTGCGGCTCTGTTTGGAGCGGTTGAAATCTCTGGTGCCCCTGGGCCCTGACTCCAGCAGGCACACCACTCTCAGCCTCCTGATGAAGGCAAGGGAGCACATTAAGGTAGGAAATAATAATGATTTGATCGGTCTCGTGAGGTGAGGTAGCACCGCCCACAACTATTGGCTGCGCGTTTATGCTATGCTATGCTATGCTATGCTATGCTATGCTATGCTATGCTATGCTATGTTATGCTATGCTATGTTGCGCATCGACTCTGGGCAGAGCAAAATGTCTCTCCAATGGCATGTATTGCGCAACACCGTTCCTGCGCTTACAGTGTGAACACGGCTTAACTCTGTGTATGTGTGTGTAACTGTGTATGTGACTGTAACTCTGTGTAACTGTTTGTGTATGTGAGGGTAATTCTGTGTAACTCTGTATAACTGTAACTCTGTGTAACTGTATGTGTGTATAACTAACTCTGTGTAACTCTGTATAACTGTAACTCTGTGTAACTCTGTATGTGTGTATAACTAACTCTGTGTAACTCTGTATAACTGTAACTCTGTGTAACTCTGTATGTGTGTATAACTAACTGTGTAACTCTGTATAACTGTAACTCTGTGTAACTCTGTATGTGTGTATAACTAACTCTGTGTAACTGTATAACTGTAACTTGTGTAACTGTGTAACTCTGTATGTGTGTATAACTAACTGCGTAACTCTGTATAACTGTAACTCTGTATAACTGTAACTCTGTGTAACTGTAACTCTGTTGCTCGTGTGTGGCAGCGGTTGGAGGAGAGCGAGCGCAGGGCCCAGCACTCCGTAGAGCAGCTGCAGAGGGAACAGAGACACCTGCAGCGCAGGCTAGAGCAGCTGGGAGTGGAGCGTGTGCGCATGGACAGCACAGGGTCAATCCTGTCCTCTGAGAAATCTGACTCTGACCAGGGTGAGTTGAGTGAGTTGAGTGAGTTGAGTGAGTTGAGTGAGTTGAGTGAGTTGAGTGAGTTGAGTGAGTTGAGTGAGTTGAGTGAGTGTATATTACAGCTCTGAACTGCGTGTGTGTGTGTTACAGAAGAGCTGGACGTGGACGTGGACGTGGACGTGGATGTGGATGTGGATGTGGACGTGGATGTGGACGTGGATGTGGAGGGCACAGACTACCTCCTGGGAGAGCTGGACTGGAGCAGGAGCAGCGTTAGCGACTCAGACGAGAGGAGCAGCCTACGGAGCAGCTGCAGTGATGAGGGCTACTCCAGCGCCAGCCTGCTGCGCCTGGCCTGTCCACCAGAGGGCAGCATGGTGCTGGCCTGCAGCCTATAAGCACAGAGCCACACAAGTGGAGGCGGAGCCTGAGGCCCAGAGACTGACCACTAACCCCTCCCCCCTCCAATACACACACACGCACACACACACACACACACACACACACGCAGCAACCTGGTGCCAAGCGACTGATCACTGACACCTCCTCCAGCACACACACACCTCTATTAGATACACCAGGACTCCTTCTGGCCCGTTCACAACCACCTTACTCCCTGATTCGTCCAACAGGGGCTGAATTGTCACTGGCCCCACCCAGATTTCTACAGTCCAATCAGATGCATGGATTCACCAGAACCCTGCCACCACTCTGAGATACACTATAACCAACTTGGATGCTGTGATTAAATTTTTCTCTCGCATACACTCACACACACACACACACACACGCACACGCAACACACTGCTTTCTGCTGGTTTAGAACCGGACGTCAGCCACTAGAACATTGTCAGACCACGCCCGGCTGTCCATCTGATGCGTGGTCCTACCACAAGCAGCCGAACCAGCTAAGCCCCGCCCCCAGCCTCCGGGCCGTCGAGGAAACCCTGCTCTCTCAACGGACGGGGGCGTGTACAGGAGGCTGCGTCTGTCTGTCTGTCCGAGGACGTTCTTTTGCACTTAGAGAAGTGGGCGGATGTTCCGGCTCCTTCTCTTAATCCCCCCGGTAGGAAGCGCAGCTATGTTAGTAACCTATCGGGGCGCAGTAAATATTCCTGTTTTTAACAAAACCGAATCCCCCAAACCCCAATTTCTGCGTCTACAACAGGTTTCTCTGCAGCGGAGATTTGGGCTCTAAGCAATGGGGCGGGGCTTCACGCCGCCCTGGGGGACGGGCCTGAGCCACTGCACCACGTGACCCCGCCCCCCCGTTAGCGGCGGTATTCTTCCTGCCCCTCGCGACTCTTTAAAAGGGGCAGAGTCACTGTCATTAACAGTGAAATAAATGCCCTAATCCACCCCCTTTACTTTTAGACCTCGCCGGCCGTCCTGAACTTTTATTATGAAGAAGAAGGAAAACAAAAAAGAAAGAAAGAAACAAAAAAAAAAAACTTGTTGTGAAGAGAAATGTGCAGCATGAGATTGTGGTGGGGTGGGAAGGTGGGGTTGGAGGGTGTGGTTTTTGGGTGGGGTGGGGTAGTGTGAGTCAGACCCTCGTCTTCCTCTCTCTGACGACAGCGGCGAATTTTGCGTCTTTTATCATTTATTTTTTAATTTTTAATTTTTCTTCCTTTTTCGTCTAAGGGTGAAAGGTCACTGCGTTGAACGTGTAAGAAGGGAAGCCTGGCTGAATAAGTGAGAGAGAAAAGCTCATTCCATGTTAAAGGCCACAGATCGAGTTCTGGAGCAGGGCCCACGGAGAACTGAGAGCCACTGTAAGGATCAGCCATTCACTGCCACTGCTCCTCTGGGTTCAGCGGGGCCTTTTAACTCATAACGGACCAGCTTGTGTGGTGGCCAGCATTAGAGCCTGATCCTAGAGCAGCACTCCTGCTCCGAGACGCTTTGGCAATACGGGCCCTGCGGGAAGCCAATGAAACGCTCCCACAGCTTTCTCTCCACCAATGGCGGTCAGCGACTTGCCTCGCTTTCTTAAAATAACTTGTGAAGAAAGTGTGTGTGTGTGTGTGTGTGTGTACGCATGCATGTGTCCTCCGTAGAAATGATTCAAAAGAGATGAAGTGCAATCCAGCTCCATCTTATGTATTAATCATTTTAAAATATATAGTCAGTTTTATGTAAATAGTTTACAGAAAGATATCTATGTACATCTACAAAGTATTTATATTCGATCTAAATATGCTAAAATCAATTTACTTAATATATGAATTTTAGGGGGTAGTTGTTTTAATTGCATTTTGTTGCTCCTGTTGTTTTAAGTGTATAGTTGGTTGGCACTGTAAAGTGAAGCTACAAGCTTTGAAGCGGTTTAATTTTATGTTCGTAAACTAGGCTTTTCGTGATCTGTTTAGACAGTGAAAATTGAAACTTTTCACCTGTTAATTCTTGTGTGGGTTATTTGAAAAACCATCATTGGTGTCGGCAAAAAAAAAAAAAAAAAATTTAAAGTCCAAATAATTAAGAAAAAAAGATAAAAACAGGGAAAAGGGTGATTTAAAAAAGAGTGAAAATGGAAGCAGAAGCAGGCTGAGGAGGCCCAGTTGTGCTGGAGAAGCTGTTTTGACTTACAAGGAAACTGAAGAGCTGTGTTTTTCTAGCTTAGTTTTAGTGATTGTTGAACAAAACAAACTGCGTTTGTCAAGCAAAAAAATGTATTTTGCTTTTGATAAGTTAAGGATGAATGTCGATTAAATCCCGTCCATTCTCTCTATCCCTCAGAGGTGTTACGGGATTGGTTGCTTTTTCGATTTTCACCGTCAAATCAGCAGCCAGTTGAGACCAGGTACGGTACGAGGATGTGAAAGTTGGTTGTGGTTTTATTTGGGGGGGGGCGGTAAACGAGGTGCTCGCTGCGGTCAACCGCCAGTCCCCCCCCTGCTCTGTCGCGGTACGTTGCCATGGAGACATCTACTTGCATGACAAGGGCCATCTGCTCTAAACAAAATAATAATAGCAGAAGGGTCGTGTCTTTATTTATTCGGCCTGTCTGCACAACCCTGCTAGTTGTGCTTTTAAAAGCTGAAATGCAGTGGCGGAATGAAGGACAGCCGTTTGTGAGCGGGGACGGGGTTCTTTGTTCTTGTGTGTGTGTGTGTGTGTGTGTGTGTGTGTGTGATGGGATAGGGATGGTGTCTGTCCGTCTCGTCGCTGTCCTCAGAGAAGAAGGCCTTGGTGGGGTGAGGTGGGGTTGAAAGTTTGTTTAATTAGCCGTTTGTACAGATTTGCTTTTGTCTTGTTTTTATTTGTTACGAGTAAAAAGGTGCAGAAAAAGAAAACAAAAGTCCAGTTTCCAAGATGTCCCAAACCCCCCCCTTCTGTGTTTACTGTTGGTGTCTTCTACTCCCCCCCCCTCCCCTTGTGTAAACATGGTCTGCCCCTACACTGGCTGGCCGGGAGGAAATGGCGCAGAGGGCCGGGTACGTCCCACCTGTCCGTCCCCCTCTGTCCGTACGTCTGTCCGTCCCCCCCTCCCCCTCGTCTGTCCTCTCGCTCTCTTTTCAAGCAACACTTTGTACAGTCCTTGGTGCTTGACCATCTGCTGGACAGAAGCAGGTGTGGATAATTTAAGATGGAGACTGCGGTTTTAAAAACCAGAGTTGCACATTTACCTGTAATGCAGTCTGTATACACCAGGTGACACCTGGGAGGCATCTGTCTGTATGTTTGTTTGTTTCTGTATATACAAAGTGGCTAAAGCCTTAAAACAGACAAATGTATGATAACCACAACAGTATATATATATATTATATTCATATATAATATATATCTATACAATATAAACATAGCTGTATACATTGCAACAGTCATTCCTTCTCTCATTGTAGCCGTGTCTCAGGTATGTCCCTGTCACACACACAAACACACACACACGGAAGTAAGGACAGACGTCTGTTAAACAAGAAAACATACAAAATGGTGGACACTTTTTGTGCACTTATTTTTAGAATTGGGGAATTTGGATGATGTGGACTTAAATATTAAATATTAAAAACCAGAAAAAATTCTGTGAAACGTGGAGCAGTAATTTATATTTGCCAGTGACATGAATGGAATAAATAAATAAAATTTAAAAATGTTGTTTACCAATGCGTTTAATGGGTCTTTATTTAAACTGTAAAAACTCGGGGAAGTGAACCGTTGTTTTACCGGGATGGACCAACAACATGAAGAGGATTTTTACATCTTAAGTAGTAAAAAGATGAAATTGAAGCAAATTTTTTTTGTTTTTGAAAAAAAAAAAAAAAGAAAAAAAAAAAAATTCTTCTCTCTCTCAGGATAGCAATAATATTTTTCTTTTTTTTTTTTTAAAAAAAAAAAAGATAAAATCCTAACCAGCTGGCCTCCCTCCCTCTTGCTCAGGAGGATGGAGGAGGATGGCCTGTGGTGGGGGGGGGGGGGGGGGGGGGGGGGGGTGACGCACTCCCTGGCCGTGTCCAAATCAGCGCACTTGCCTACTATTGAGTATTCCAGTTGAGTATACTTTTTAAAAAAGCTGCTAAGTACGTGACAGTTCTGAAAATGAAGTGCTCTTAAAATCCCTGGATGACATAGGCTACTTATCTTCTGGTTTTTGCTGATAATAGTAAGGAGGATATTTTTTGCATACTGCATGTCACTAAACAGTATGTAGTAAGCAGTATAGAGTATGCTAGTACACAGTAGATGTGGCTTTGATTCGGACAAAGCCCCTCTGATGTATCTGCATGCTAGGGACAGGAGAGTAGGCACACACACACGCACAAACACACAGGTCAGTTGCATTTATTGCTTGTTTGCTCTGTCTCAGGTGGAGCTGACTGTAGACCGTACTGTCCGTCTGTCTGTCTGTACACGTTCACCTGCCACGATACGCTCTTTACGAATACAAGCTCGGGGGTTTCCACAAAGCAGGATTAGCTGGGTAACTGCCCTGAGTAAAACCCGGAACCCTCCCAAATCTGGAACATGGACTGAAGTAAAAAGAGCTGTTCTGGATCTTCTGCTTTGGATATGGACAAGGCAAATCTGATCCCAGATCAACACTCCCCTACTCTGTGGCGTTGTTTATGAATATAGGCCCTGACCTGGGATCAGTTTGAGATTAATATATGGGCAGAGAGAGCCTGATGGTTTAAGTCTCTGCACTCTGACAGCTGAGAAAGAGTAATGGTGGAGAGAGGTCAGAGTGCAGCAGAACTGGGTCAAAGGTGAAAGACGTATCTGGCACACTTTAACTCTTTAGACGCCTGTAAAAATGTTTTTTTATAAAAAGCAATTCTGCAGAATTTATGTGACTTTTCAACAAAATATGTTCTAAGCCAAACATGTACAACAAATATGAAAGAAGAATTCTGAATATTGTGTGAAAATAGAAAATTATTTTTAAAATTGTAATCTGCAGGAATAGTTTATTTGTATTGTATTATGTTTAATAAAGTATTTGACCTAGGACTGGAGTGCAGAGTAACTTGTGAGCCTTGCATTGGCTGTGTGAGATGGTGTATGAGGATGTGTGTGTGTGGTTCAGTGTGTTCTTGCATTTGGGCAGGGTGTCTGTGCCAGGGGTCAGGGGTCAGGGGTCAGGGGTCGAAGTCTCGTTGACCCCTCCCACTTCTCAGATTAGTCAAACCTACCGGCTTATCCTGGCCAAGCAGATCCAGCCAGCTGTAACCTCTACCAGTCAGTACTGCTCTGAACACGCAACCCTCTGCTACACACACGCACCCACACACACATACACACACACACACCATATTACACACAAACACAATCACACACACACAAGCACATACACAAACACACTCACAAAAGCACATACAGGCAGGTACTTGAATGCTCTCCATTGTTCATTCACACACACACACACACACACACATACACACAACCATGTGCACACGTACCACACACACATACACTCTCTCACATGCGTATGACAGAAATAAGCGTAAATAGCCTTCTATAAATCTCTCAGTAGTTTCCAGGCTTAGCTTCTCCTCCATCACAATGCGGCAAAAATCTGCTCACACTGATACTGAAGCATTGTGGGACATGACAGCCTTAAAAAAATGGCTGTAGCCCTACCTGCACTGCCTACCATCCAAGTCACATTCCCACCGTGACCTTCCAAGTCACATTCCTACCACGACCTCTCTACAGAGGCCCAGAGAAGGCAAGTTTCGGTCAGTGAGGTTGGTTTTGCTGCATTCTGATTGGCTATCTTAAAGGTCAGCTGGGTTGACTTGCCTCCTCCAGCTGGATGCCCGTCTATGCGAGGGGCTGATTTAACCGCCTCTCTCCCACTCAAGCATGACTTAGTTCCACTGCCACTGTTTTTTTGTTTTTGTTTTTTTTGATAGCTTCAAAATGGCTGTAATACTGGAAGTGACAAATGCCCCATCGTAAGGTCGCTTACCAGGGTGTTGTTGGGCCACCGTTTGGGGCCAGTACAGTCTATATGCACTGTGATGCAGAGCCTGAATGCACCTGGAGTTCTGCAGGGGGAATACCACATTCCTGTTCCACGACAAAGTCAATCAACTCGCTTTTACATGCTGTTTTATAAAATGCTGTTTTATTGGGAGACCTGACAATAATTAGCGACCCTCTATCACATCAAAAACAAAACTTCTGATACCCTTAGTACTGGCAAAGAAAGTCCTTCTTTTAAACCGGAAATTCTGCAAGAAAATTTCAATCAAACAATGGATGGACCTTCTGGCTGATCACATTTCACTCGACCAGACCACTGCAAAACTACTAAACAAAACAGACACTGTTCACAATTGGGAGCCATTACTATGAATACTTAAACCGCACGATATATAAATGAGACCCCAAACCCCAAAGTCACTTACAACATTCTGGTGGTGGGCACCAAAAAAAAGAGGCTGTTTTAGGCCTTTTTACTAAATACAGTGTGGCCATATATTGTGTTTTTAAAAAGAGGGCAGGTGGGAGTTATGAACTTAAATACCAGGCTATTTGTTTGTTTATATAGCGTCTATAGAAAGAGGAAAACCTAACCGGACATTTAGAAATCCTGCCCCGGACGGATATTTTCTGGTCAGACTGGAATACCCCATAAAAGCCGGAATGGGTTGGGATCTGGTGACAGATGAATGACATCACTGTCACACCCTTAAAAGCACTGGGCAGCAGCGCATGCTCTGTGGACAGGGGCGTGGTCATCTGGCGAGACGCCTGAGAAAGCGATGCTTTAACTAAGGGTGTGGATGACCACTCAGTAAAAATAGGCTAGGATGACCGACAGGGACATTAACTGTGACGTCTGAGTAAATGAACCGTCTGAACCACGGCAGGAAAACGTCCCTGTGAAAATACCCCAAACACTGTCACATGTCACATGTCACATTTCTATTTTTTATAATTTCGTTTTTGTCATTTACTACCTGTAACTGCTTGGGTTTTTACCTGAGAAACACAGGTGTGGAAAGGGTGTGAAGGGATTTCCAGACGATGAGCTGTTTGTGACCTCATTGGGTTGGTCTGATTCCACATCACACGGAATCTCCTGGGTGTGTGTGTGTGTGGGTGTTTGGGGTGTGTCACATGCGTACCCTTGTTTTGGGGAATGTGAAACTTTTTACCCTGGATTACAGGTAAAATACCTGTGGCTGAATTCTTTGGGAGTTTTTTTCACCCTCTCTAATGTGTTTACCTTAGCAACACTCTAATGTGGTTACCTTAGCAACACTCTAATGTGTTTACCTTAGCAACACTCACAAGCCGGAGTGACACCTTGGGACTGTGGCAGCAGTGGTCTGTTGCTACTGCGAAAATGAGCTGTTGGCGCAAAAACGCTCGACACAAACAAAACAAAAGCGTGATGATGTAACAGCAGGGGGCGCCGTGTGAAGAAACGAGTGATTCACCTCTGAGAACAGACAGTGTGAGACATTGTCTGCTTGGGAGTGATTGTTTTTTCACGTGGGAGACGATCAAAAATAACATACCTGGGATGTCTCTGTGGCGTAGCCTGTCCACTGTCCGCGTGGTCATTGCGGGCCGTGACATCGGCAGTTAGAGTCCAGCCACACGACCTTTGTCACATGTCACAGTCACTGTGAACTGCTCTGTGTTCTGCTCTGTGTTCGTGTTCTGCTCTGTGTTCGTTACTAGGGATAGCTGATACTGTATGGGAAGAATGTGCTTTCTTATCTGTTGTGTAGTTACTTCGATGACCTTCTATATGCACTTACTGTACGTCGCTTTGGATAAAAGCGTCTGCTAAATGACTGTAATGTAATGTAATGTCTCCCCCTCTCTCGTTCCCATTATTTCTGTCTCTCTACACTGTGCTGTCCAATAAAGCTGAAAAGCCCTAAAAATATAACTTACACACCTCTCACATCTCTCTCTCTCTCTTTCTTTCTATCTCTCTTTCTCTCTTTTTCTCTCTCTCTTTCTTTCTCTCTCTCTCTCTCTATCTCTCTCTCTCTCTCTCACTTGTTCCTTCTTTTTTTCCCACAGAAGTAAGAAATTCTTGGAGATGCAAGGAAGCTGTTTTTCCTCATTCATTCATTAAATTTCCTGTCCATGGTTTGTAATATTAATTCCATTAAATACTGTACATTAATAAAAAAAACATATTATTAATATATAGCACCTTATCCATGGTGATATTGCTTACATTTCCACATATTAGCAAGGCGGGTATGTCATCGCCTAAGTTTATCGGCGGGCAGGGCAAACCCAATTTCGCTCTCGTGGCGATTACCTTGTTCATAATGGAAATGTTTCCCCAGGGAAGTAAACCGGAAGCCATTTCAGTAAACACTGTGGCACATTGCCGAACGTACGTCTTATTATTGCACACTGATCGAGGGCTGAGGGCTGTGTGCATTGTGCAAAACATTGTGACCCCTGGTGGCCAACATGAGAAAGTGACGTTGATGAGATTGCTCGTGCTCTGACCAGAGATACCAAATATTCCTTAGTATGTAGCTCCCTCTTGCGGTAGAATCTACAGCAAATAAAGCAGACAACAGCAGGAAACGTCATCGATGTTGCCATTTTCCTAAATAGATCTTCCTAGAACTGCCCGCGTGTGTCCAGTGCAGTGATGTTGCTCCATGAA
>CM040404.1:5803441-5908441 GCA_022702515.1 Ilyophis sp. 1 JC-2022 | reverse complement strand
TAATTTCAGCTTGTAACACACTCCTCTTCCCCTCTAACTTTTAAGCCCAGTTAGTAGTCGGTGCAGAAAGTTAGTGTGGGTTTAATATTGCGTTTATGTAAATATTGTACATTGTATATGACTAGAGTACAAATTGCGCATTGTGACATAAGGTGGAAACAGTCTCGCTAATTTACGGGCACTGCGGTTACACAAATGCGTAATATGGTGCCATCTCTGTGACCCACCCACTTAGTGAAGAACTCCGCAGTGCCATATACTCGCTCATGTCCTCCCTGTAGCTTTGCTATTCTTTTGAACAAACGCAGTTGCCCATGTATAGGCTATATATACTGCTAGGGTGGAGAAAACTATAATTGAAATTCACTGTTGTAAAGCACTCTGTGCACTCGTGCTGTGAAGGGTGCTATATAAATAAAGCTTTACTTACTTACTTACAAACTTGTATTGATCCGTGAAGTCGAGGAATAGTAGCCGTTCTGGCGGGTGCGAGTATGTGAAGTTTCTGCGCTAGTGGGGTAATAAAGCTTTCGTGTTGCAGGCAAATAGAAGCGCATTATTTTAGGTGTGGCTCAAAAAAAAAGGGGGGGAGGGGGGAGAGAGGGGGGCAAAGCGCGCGCCGCGTCCTTCAGCGTTCAGCACCAGCCGGCCGAATGTTGCACGAAGAGCTCCGGAATTCTTAAATCAGTTGAAGCAGATCAGTAAATTATGTTTTTCAACGCCGATTAAATGAAACATTTCAGAAGTCGCTTGGTTTACATGTAGATCAAAAAACACGTTTCTTAAAATAGAACATAAAACACACCAGACTGCATATATAATTATTCCAAATATAGCAAATTTACATCTCCTCCTGTAGTTGGGCAGTGTAAAGTTGATTATTTATATATATTGTGTAAGTCCTATTATATAGGACCGGTTTACGTTTTTCCAAGATACATTCATTAATAAACAAGTACTTTGATAGCCAATGGAACAAAGTTTAAAGACAGCTTATAAGTAAGCGCATTTGAAATCACTGAGCCAAGCGGACGCTTTTCAGGTGAACAACGTGGCATTTCTGCGTTTGCTGAGAGGAATAAACTCGCGATGGAAAGTGTGAGCGTATTGACAGTCAGCATCATCTTCCCCCTCCGTGCGCAGGATGCTGACTCAGCAATCGATGGATACCGCCTCAGCAAATTTCAGTGGCTCTACTTCATTAAGAGCGCGCGCACACGCGGGCCGTCGATACTGGCCCGTAACCACATCTCTACCTGCCGTGTAGATTTAGACATACATCTAAGTAGACACTTATCTTATCATTAGTGTAATTAGTTAATTTGTGTTAAATTAAAACACATTATTATTGGGGACTGTTAAACCGAGTAAAATAAAGTAAAATATTCTCAGATTTAAAAAAGGGACTTAAATCATTTCATTATTATATTTTAAAGATGAGTTCAGAAGGCAGCACCGAAGCTAAGTCCTCCCTCCAGCTTCCCTAAACTTCCTGAAGCTTTCTTGATTCCTAATGTGCTGGTTCACATCTCCGCCTCTCTTTCCCCCTCATTAAGTTACTGTATATAATAATATCTTATTATAAATAAACTGCAGACCGAACATGGTTGTTATCTACCGTCTCGCTCTCTCTCCCTCACTGTCCCAACCCCCCCCCCCCCCCCCGTGCCCCCAATTGGTACACATCCCTGCTTGCGCCCCCCCCCCCCCCCCCCCCATCCAGATCCAGGTGGAGATGGACGTGAGCAAACCGGACCTGTCTGTGGCGCTGAAGGACATCCGGGTTCAGTACGAGGCGCTGTCCGCCAAGAACCAGCTGCAGGCCGAGGAATGGTACCACTCCAAGTTCGCCAGCGTTACCGAGGCGGCCGCCCGCAACTCCGACGCCGCCAAGCAGACCAAGGAAGAGCTGAGCGAGTACCGCCGACAGATGCAGTCCCGTACTCTGGAGATCGAGTCCCTCAGGAGCCACAACGAGGCCCTGGAGCGCCAGCTAGCCGAGATGGAGGACCGCCACGGTGGAGAGGTCGCTGACATGCAGGTCAGTGGCACCGCACCAATGGACTGACCTGAGATCAGTTTACACTTTCACTTCACAATGGATATGCTTAGCATGTGGAGATGGAAAACCTGATTCTAGATCAGGGCCCAGATTTATAAAGTACCATAGAGTGCTGCTCTAGGATCAGTTTAACCTTTCACTTCACAGTGGATAATCTTAGGATAGAGAGGGATAACCTTATCCTAATCAGGGCCCAGATTCATAAAGTACCATAGAGTGCTGCTCTAGGATCAGTTTAACCTTTCACTTCACAGTGGATAATCTTAGGATAGAGAGGGATAACCTTATCCTAATCAGGGCCCAGATTCATAAAGCACCATAGAGTCCTGCTCTAGGATCAGTTTAACCTTTCACTTCACAGTGGATAATCTTAGGATAGAGAGGGATAACCTTATCCTAATCAGGGCCCAGATTCATAAAGCACCATAGAGTGCTGCTCTAGGATCAGTTTAACCTTTCACTTCACAGTGGATAATCTTAGGACAGAGAGGGATAACCTTATCCTAATCAGGGCCCAGATTCATAAAGCACCATAGAGTGCTGCTCTAGGATCAGTTTAACCTTTCACTTCACAGTGGATAATCTTAGGATAGAGAGGGATAACCTTATCCTAATCAGGGCCCAGATTCATAAAGCACCATAGAGTGCTGCTCTAGGATCAGTTTAACCTTTCACTTCACAGTGGATAATCTTAGGATAGAGAGGGATAACCTTATCCTAATCAGGGCCCAGATTCATAAAGCACCATAGAGTGCTGCTCTAGGATCAGTTTAACCTTTCACTTCACAGTGGATAATCTTAGGATAGAGAGGGATAACCTTATCCTAATCAGGGCCCAGATTCATAAAGTACCATAGAGTGCTGCTCTAGGATCAGTTTAACCTTTCACTTCACAGTGGATAATCTTAGGATAGAGAGGGATAACCTTATCCTAATCAGGGCCCAGATTCATAAAGCACCATAGAGTCCTGCTCTAGGATCAGTTTAACCTTTCACTTCACAGTGGATAATCTTAGGATAGAGAGGGATAACCTTATCCTAATCAGGGCCCAGATTCATAAAGCACCATAGAGTGCTGCTCTAGGATAAGTTTAACCTTTCACTTCACAGTGGATAATCTTAGGATAGAGAGGGATAACCTTATCCTAATCAGGGCCCAGATTCATAAAGCACCATAGAGTGCTGCTCTAGGATCAGTTTAACCTTTCACTTCACAGTGGATAATCTTAGGATAGAGAGGGATAACCTTATCCTAATCAGGGCCCAGATTCATAAAGCACCATAGAGTGCTGCTCTAGGATAAGTTTAACCTTTCACTTCACAGTGGATAATCTTAGGATAGAGAGGGATAACCTTATCCTAATCAGGGCCCAGATTCATAAAGCACCATAGAGTGCTGCTCTAGGATCAGTTTAACCTTTCACTTCACAGTGGATAATCTTAGGATAGAGAGGGATAACCTTATCCTAATCAGGGCCCAGATTCATAAAGCACCATAGAGTGCTGCTCTAGGATCAGTTTAACCTTTCACTTCACAGTGGATAATCTTAGGATAGAGAGGGATAACCTTATCCTAATCAGGGCCCAGATTCATAAAGCACCATAGAGTGCTGCTCTAGGATCAGTTTAACCTTTCACTTCACAGTGGATAATCTTAGGATATAAAGAGAGAAAACCTGATTCTAGATCAAGGCCCTGATTCATAAAGCACAATAGAGCGCTGATCTAGGATCAGTTTAACCTTTTAGTTCACAATGGATAATGGATCGTGTGTGTGTGGGCGTGGTCTCTGTACGTCCGCTGTGGTGACGGGCGGGTCTCTCTCGCAGGATGCTATCCAGCAGCTGGAGACGGCTCTACGTGGCACAAAGGGAGAGATGTCTCGCCACCTGCGTGAGTATCAGGACCTCCTCAACGTCAAGATGGCTCTGGACATCGAGATCGCCGCCTACAGGTCAGAGAGAGTATATGCATGTGGGGAGAGGGGATGGGGGGGGGGGGGACTTGTATTAGCATTTCAGTAATTTGTGTTTGGTATAACTGACATTTCAGGTGTTTGTGTTTGGAATAGCTGAGATTTCACGTGTGTACGTGTGCATTGACAATCGCATCAATATCCAGAGGTGGAAAATTTGGGTTCAGAAAGTAAAAAGTCTTCCCCAGTATTTTGTTCCAATCAACTGGATTAGCTAATTAGCATAATTCTTCAGCCAGGAGGTAAAACAAATTTTTATGGGTGGAAGAAAAACATGGCAGGACTTTTACTTTGACTCTTGGACTTTACACCTCTGTCGATATCACAAATAAGCAATATGATATTTAATGTGTTATTTGGTCAGTTCCCTGAATATGACAAAGTTCATCAGTTTGACATGGAACTGTTAGAAAGCCACATCATGCGACCAATAAAAATTAATATAGGCTACAATGCAATACACATAACTACACAACATGCATAGCTAAGTCATTCAGACTCTTATACTTACAATAAGTGCTTCCAAGGAACGTGGGTGATGTAGAAGAAACGTAAAAAGGTTATCACAATCATTGCCACGTCTGTACTTACATCTCGCTCTCCCACCTTTTTTCTTTCTCTCTCTTTCTCTCTCTTTCTCTCTCTCTTTCTTTCTCTCTTTCTCTCTCTTTCTCTCTCTCTTTCTTTCTCTCTTTCTCCCACTCTCTTTCTCTCTCCAGGAAGCTACTGGAGGGGGAGGAGTGTCGTTTGAACGCAGTGGGAGGGTCTATGCTCCATTCAGGTTATTCTAACTTCTCCTACTCCGCCGGGCGCTCGTATCACCTGAGTACCAGCTCCCCCTACAGGAGGGCCGGCGCTAAGCCAGAGGAGGCCGAGGAGGAAGAGGATGAGGAAGAGGAGAAGGAGGAAGAGGAAGTGGAGGGAGAAGAAGAAGAAGCAGGGGAGGCGGGAGAAGAGGGAGATGAACAAGAGGAAGGAGAGGAGGAAGGAGAAGAGGAAGAGGATGTGGAAGAGGGTGAAGAGCAGCCAGAGCAGACGAAGAAGGATGAGAAAGACAAGAAGAAGGAAGTGGCTCCCGCCAAGACCAGCAAGAACTAAACTGCTCCCGTTATCCTCTCTTTCATTACTTCCTACAAACCCACTCATTCACTCATTCATTCATGTGGACTCCCTCGTTCCATCTCTCTCTTTTTCTCTCTTTCTCTCTCTCACACACAGACACACACACACACACACACACACAGACACACACACACGCACAAGCACAGTCTTTTCCCATTGTAACTCTCCTGAGCAGTGTTTATCTCAAATAGTCCATATTCTAAAACTTGGAGGTACAATGTAAATCTCTAAAAGCAAATCCACTGTGGGAAAGTTAGGATCCATTTAATAGCCCTGCAGATATTTGCCGGGTTTAGAAAGAGGCACTTTATTGTCATAGCACACTAACACAAAATATAACAGGTGACTTTACCTGAACGCACAGCACACAGAGAGTCTGTCTCTGACAGTAGGCCTTGTAGGGCTAAGGCAGAATTTAGAGAAGGATATGGAAGAATGTATGTAGATCCAGTCGGTTTAGCAGTAAAGAAAAGCTTGTCAGGTTATAAGTCAGACAGGGATGCATGGGTGGGCTTTACTCAAAACATCCCGTATTTTTGTACCGTTTTGTCTCTGTATGTTTGAAACCCAAGCAATGTGAAGTAGATTTCTGAAATCTTCTTTAGTGGCACTGAGATGACAGAATGCATGCATATTACTACAAAAGTGACCAACCAGATCTGGTCCATTCTAAGGTGCTATTTGATAACAAGAAGAAAAAAAACTGGTTCGGAAATTATTGGAAATAATACTCATACAAACCAACGTCAAAGCGTATCCTTATGGTAATAAACATCACCTGTGAATAGTGTGTGCTTTAAACTGGCTTTAGGCCCAGGAACAGAGGAAAGGAGAAACAGGCATGGAAACTGTGAACGCTAGCAAACGCTCTTTCTGTGGGTTACTTTGGGTTTACGTTACTATGAATTACACTTTACACAAATTAAATGTATAGGACACTGATGCCTGTTAGAAATGTGTGTTCTTTCCTTCTCTCTCTCTGTCCATCTCTCTCTCTCTCTGTCCATATATATCTCTCTCTATCTCTCTGTCCATATCTCTTTCTCTCTATCTCTATCATTCACTCAGAGAAACTATAAATGAACAGTATGTTCCCGCCATTTCTCAATCTCTCCCACTCTGACTTTACGTCTCTCTTCACTTCTATCCAAAGCACGATGACCATGGCTAAGTTGAAGTTTAAAAGATGCAGAATGTTTCATCTGTTTGTCTGTCTTTCTCTTCCTCTATTTCAATGTGATGGTCCCAGCACGACAGACGGGGCAAAAAGCCGAGTAGAACTGTAACTATTTTGAACGATATAGGGGTTGTATTTAGAGGTATAGCAGAGAGCTCTGTAGGGGTTGTATTTAGAGGTGTCAAAGGTGTCTGTCTTTGCTCAAAAAAGGAACTCTTCCAGGAATGAAAATATAGAAATTAATTAAAGTCTGCTGCTATTTAATGTACTGTTCTTATTTTGTTTGTCTGTTTGAGAACAAGGCCGCCTCTTGATTGATTCACCCGTCTCTGGGTAGATGCACATCTTACGCGTTCGTTGACGTGACCAATTTTACTCTCAGTTGGAGAGAAGGCGATTGGAGTTGGAGAGAAAGAGGGAGGGGTTGCCATGATATCGCTGACTTCTTCACCTCATGTATAATATTGGAGCGCTGAGTTTTCATAGATCTATCTGGCAACCCGGGTAGCAGAGCAACACCCATCACTGGTGACGGGAGAGTGAGGTTTTCACAAAATGGGCAGAGCTTTGGAAAGAGAAATGTCTTGATTGGTTCAAACAACTTGATGACAGACAGATTGTTGTAGCCACGCCCCCACCCATTTTCAAGGTTACTTGGAACCTCATTCTCCTATCACTACCCCTTGCTGATCCCAGATCAGTCCAATGGAAGTTGAGGTTCAGAGTTCAGAGGTTTTTCCAGGTGAAGTGAGGGAGGTTATTTTGTTTTGTTTGTTGTTGTAGTATTCTCAGAGCAGAGTAAAGGCCACCTGGGGTTAGCCAGCAGCGTTTGACACTGACAGCACTCCACTCACACTGCAGATGGCAGCTGCTTCTGCGCTATAATGTAATGGACAGATGCAGTATTACAGATAAGGCCTCGTTCTCACTGTCCTCGTCTCCAATGACAACCAAATCTGCGCTGGTTAAAAATGTCTCCAGCATTCTGTACTGTGATTGGACACTGAAAGGAAAGAAGAGGGAGCCCAGAAATGCTATTTTACTTTAATTTAAGCAAAGAAAGAGTTAGATAACACCTGGCCTGTCTGAACGCTAGCTCAAGGGAATCAGCTAAAAGAACAAATACAACTGAGCCAAAATGGAGGGCACCGGACAGACCTTGTGGCGAAAGGATTTGGCCAGTAAACTATAGAAGCCTCTTGTCAGTTGTTCTGTCCCATTGGGGTCTATGAGCCTGTGAGGAAACAGCTTGAAAAGGCAGGAAGGGGTTGATCTCTGAAATTCTGGGGGGGTGCGGCTTTGCTCCGACTCTCAGTTGCTCTTCCTCTCACCTTCGTCTTCATCAGCAAAGGCAAGCGAATCAATCCATGGGCGGCCATTTGCATGGCCTGATATTTTTGGAGGTTGAAAAAAAAAAAAAGCCAATAAAAAAACCACAGGAGAGGTCGGGATAGAAAGCGCTTTTTGGGCTGTTATATAAAATGTTGTTGCCTTAACCATGAACAAAACTAATGAAGGAAGAATCGAGCTTCACACATCCTGTTCAGGGGTGTCGCAGAAATGCAGACACTTCCTGTATTCAATGTTCAACTACTGTGACCGTTTGTACTGCAAAAACTCACGTAGTGATATTCCCCCAAAAGCCAAATAAAGCCATTTATTAACCAAACACTCACTCTCAGCGTCATAATGTGTTTATTATCAGAGTTATTATTATTGATAACAATATATAATGTTAGACTGATTGATTATTAATAGGCTTCTGTGCCTGTGTTATTGTGAAGGCTGTATTCCTAACACTGATGTTCTCCACTACTGTTCGTCTTTCTCTGGACAAGAGGGTCTGCCAAGTGATTGTAATTTCATTTAATAATAATAATATCATCAACAAATACAACTTTATACAAATGATTTGTGTGTTAAAGTCAGTATAGACCATGATTAAATGATAATAATAAAAAAGTCCTACATACAAAATAAAGACAGATGAACAAAACGTCATGAATAAGTTGAAAAGAAACCTGACAGGATTATGTTTAAATATTATTAGATGTATTAATACATCACCAAAATACACATTAGTGACATCATTGACATCATTATTGAACTGTTTCTTCCCATTCATGAGATTAAATGGCCTATTTTCCTTTGCCTAATTACCTCCTTGGTTATGCAAGACATTGAAAAACCAGCATTTGTATAGCCTAGAGTGCAATCTTAGCTTCCCTCAAAACCACAAACACAAGTGTCAATTAAATACAATTAAACTTGTAAGGAAGGAGGAGTTTCCTGCTATGTGAATAAACACTGGGAGAGTAAGCTCTGCTGCTATGTGAATAAACACTGGGAGAGTAAGCTCTGCTGCAGTGTGAATAAACACTGGGAGAGTAAGCTCTGCTGCTATGTGAATAAACACTGGGAGAGTAAGCTCTGCTGCAGTGTGAATAAACACTGGGAGAGTAAGCTCTGCTGCTATGTGAATAAACACTGGGAGAGTAAGCTCTGCTGCTATGTGAATAAACACTGGGAGAGTAAGCTCTGTTGCTATGTGAATAAACACTGGGAGAGTAAGCTCTGCTGCTATGTGAATAAACACTGGGAGAGTAAGCTCTGCTGCTATGTGAATAAACACTGGGAGAGTAAGCTCTGCTGCTATGTGAATAAACACTGGGAGAGTAAGCTCTGCTGCAGTGTGAATAAACACTGGGAGAGTAAGCTCTGCTGCTATGTGAATAAACACTGGGAGAGTAAGCTCTGCTGCTATGTGAATAAACACTGGGAGAGTAAGCTCTGCTGCAGTGTGAATAAACACTGGGAGAGTAAGCTCTGCTGCAGTGTGAATAAACACTGGGAGAGTAAGCTCTGCTGCAGTGTGAATAAACACTGAGAGAGTAAGCTCTGCTGCTATGTGAATAAACACTGGGAGAGTAAGCTCTGCTGCAGTGTGAATAAACACTGGGAGAGTAAGCTCTGCTGCTATGTGAATAAACACTGGGAGAGTAAGCTCTGCTGCAGTGTGAATAAACACTGGGAGAGTAAGCTCTGCTGCTATGTGAATAAACACTGGGAGAGTAAGCTCTGCTGCAGTGTGAATAAACACTGGGAGAGTAAGCTCTGCTGCTATGTGAATAAACACTGGGAGAGTAAGCTCTGCTGCTATGTGAATAAACACTGGGAGAGTAAGCTCTGCTGCTATGTGAATAAACACTGGGAGAGTAAGCTCTGCTGCAGTGTGAATAAACACTGGGAGAGTAAGCTCTGCTGCAGTGTGAATAAACACTGGGAGAGTAAGCTCTGCTGCAGTGTGAATAAACACTGGGAGAGTAAGCTCTGCTGCTATGTGAATAAACACTGGGAGAGTAAGCTCTGCTGCAGTGTGAATAAACACTGGGAGAGTAAGCTCTGCTGCTATGTGAATAAACACTGGGAGAGTAAGCTCTGCTGCTATGTGAATAAACACTGGGAGAGTAAGCTCTGCTGCTATGTGAATAAACACTGGGAGAGTAAGCTCTGCTGCTATGTGAATAAACACTGGGAGAGTAAGCTCTGCTGCTATGTGAATAAACACTGGGAGAGTAAGCTCTGCTGCTATGTGAATAAACACTGGGAGAGTAAGCTCTGCTGCTATGTGAATAAACACTGGGAGAGTAAGCTCTGCTGCAGTGTGAATAAACACTGGGAGAGTAAGCTCTGCTGCTATGTGAATAAACACTGGGAGAGTAAGCTCTGCTGCTATGTGAATAAACACTGGGAGAGTAAGCTCTGCTGCTATGTGAATAAACACTGGGAGAGTAAGCTCTGCTGCTATGTGAATAAACACTGGGAGAGTAAGCTCTGCTGCTATGTGAATAAACACTGGGAGAGTAAGCTCTGCTGCAGTGTGAATAAACACTGGGAGAGTAAGCTCTGCTGCAGTGTGAATAAACACTGGGAGAGTAAGCTCTGCTGCAGTGTGAATAAACACTGGGAGAGTAAGCTCTGCTGCAGTGTGAATAAACACTGGGAGAGTAAGCTCTGCTGCAGTGTGAATAAACACTGGGAGAGTAAGCTCTGCTGCAGTGTGAATAAACACTGGGAGAGTAAGCTCTGCTGCTATGTGAATAAACACTGGGAGAGTAAGCTCTGCTGCAGTGTGAATAAACACTGGGAGAGTAAGCTCTGCTGCAGTGTGAATAAACACTGGGAGAGTAAGCTCTGCTGCTATGTGAATAAACACTGGGAGAGTAAGCTCTGCTGCTATGTGAATAAACACTGGGAGAGTAAGCTCTGCTGCAGTGTGAATAAACACTGGGAGAGTAAGCTCTGCTGCTATGTGAATAAACACTGGGAGAGTAAGCTCTGCTGCTATGTGAATAAACACTGGGAGAGTAAGCTCTGCTGCTATGTGAATAAACACTGGGAGAGTAAGCTCTGCTGCTATGTGAATAAACACTGGGAGAGTAAGCTCTGCTGCTATGTGAATAAACACTGGGAGAGTAAGCTCTGCTGCTATGTGAATAAACACTGGGAGAGTAAGCTCTGCTGCTATGTGAATAAACACTGGGAGAGTAAGCTCTGCTGCTATGTGAATAAACACTGGGAGAGTAAGCTCTGCTGCTATGTGAATAAACACTGGGAGAGTAAGCTCTGCTGCTATGTGAATAAACACTGGGAGAGTAAGCTCTGCTGCTATGTGAATAAACACTGGGAGAGTAAGCTCTGCTGCTATGTGAATAAACACTGGGAGAGTAAGCTCTGCTGCTATGTGAATAAACACTGGGAGAGTAAGCTCTGCTGCTATGTGAATAAACACTGGGAGAGTAAGCTCTGCTGCTATGTGAATAAACACTGGGAGAGTAAGCTCTGCTGCTATGTGAATAAACACTGGGAGAGTAAGCTCTGCTGCTATGTGAATAAACACTGGGAGAGTAAGCTCTGCTGCTATGTGAATAAACACTGGGAGAGTAAGCTCTGCTGCTATGTGAATAAACACTGGGAGAGTAAGCTCTGCTGCTATGTGAATAAACACTGGGAGAGTAAGCTCTGCTGCTATGTGAATAAACACTGGGAGAGTAAGCTCTGCTGCTATGTGAATAAACACTGGGAGAGTAAGCTCTGCTGCTATGTGAATAAACACTGGGAGAGTAAGCTCTGCTGCTATGTGAATAAACACTGGGAGAGTAAGCTCTGCTGCTATGTGAATAAACACTGGGAGAGTAAGCTCTGCTGCTATGTGAATAAACACTGGGAGAGTAAGCTCTGCTGCTATGTGAATAAACACTGGGAGAGTAAGCTCTGCTGCTATGTGAATAAACACTGGGAGAGTAAGCTCTGCTGCTATGTGAATAAACACTGGGAGAGTAAGCTCTGCTGCTATGTGAATAAACACTGGGAGAGTAAGCTCTGCTGCTATGTGAATAAACACTGGGAGAGTAAGCTCTGCTGCTATGTGAATAAACACTGAGAGAGTAAGCTCTGCTGCTATGTGAATAAACACTGGGAGAGTAAGCTCTGCTGCTATGTGAATAAACACTGGGAGAGTAAGCTCTGCTGCTATGTGAATAAACACTGGGAGAGTAAGCTCTGCTGCTATGTGAATAAACACTGGGAGAGTAAGCTCTGCTGCTATGTGAATAAACACTGGGAGAGTAAGCTCTGCTGCTATGTGAATAAACACTGGGAGAGTAAGCTCTGCTGCTATGTGAATAAACACTGGGAGAGTAAGCTCTGCTGCTATGTGAATAAACACTGGGAGAGTAAGCTCTGCTGCTATGTGAATAAACACTGGGAGAGTAAGCTCTGCTGCTATGTGAATAAACACTGGGAGAGTAAGCTCTGCTGCTATGTGAATAAACACTGGGAGAGTAAGCTCTGCTGCTATGTGAATAAACACTGGGAGAGTAAGCTCTGCTGCTATGTGAATAAACACTGGGAGAGTAAGCTCTGCTGCTATGTGAATAAACACTGAGAGAGTAAGCTCTGCTGCTATGTGAATAAACACTGGGAGAGTAAGCTCTGCTGCTATGTGAATAAACACTGGGAGAGTAAGCTCTGCTGCTATGTGAATAAACACTGGGAGAGTAAGCTCTGCTGCTATGTGAATAAACACTGGGAGAGTAAGCTCTGCTGCTATGTGAATAAACACTGGGAGAGTAAGCTCTGCTGCTTTGTGAATAAACACTGGGAGAGTAAGCTCTGCTGCTATGTGAATAAACACTGGGAGAGTAAGCTCTGCTGCTATGTGAATAAACACTGGGAGAGTAAGCTCTGCTGCTATGTGAATAAACACTGGGAGAGTAAGCTCTGCTGCTATGTGAATAAACACTGGGAGAGTAAGCTCTGCTGCTATGTGAATAAACACTGGGAGAGTAAGCTCTGCTGCTATGTGAATAAACACTGGGAGAGTAAGCTCTGCTGCTATGTGAATAAACACTGGGAGAGTAAGCTCTGCTGCTATGTGAATAAACACTGTGAGATTAAGCTCTGCTGCTATGTGAATAAACACTGGGAGAGTAAGCTCTGCTGCTATGTGAATAAACACTGGGAGAGTAAGCTCTGCTGCTATGTGAATAAACACTGGGAGAGTAAGCTCTGCTGCTATGTGAATAAACACTGGGAGAGTAAGCTCTGCTGCTATGTGAATAAACACTGGGAGAGTAGGCTCTGCTGCTATGTGAATAAACACTGGGAGAGTAAGCTCTGCTGCTATGTGAATAAACACTGGGAGAGTAAGCTCTGCTGCTATGTGAATAAACACTGGGAGAGTAAGCTCTGCTGCTATGTGAATAAACACTGGGAGAGTAAGCTCTGCTGCTATGTGAATAAACACTGGGAGAGTAAGCTCTGCTGCTATGTGAATAAACACTGGGAGAGTAAGCTCTGCTGCTATGTGAATAAACACTGGGAGAGTAAGCTCTGCTGCTATGTGAATAAACACTGGGAGAGTAAGCTCTGCTGCTAATGTGAATAAACACTGGGAGAGTAAGCTCTGCTGCTATGTGAATAAACACTGGGAGAGTAAGCTCTGCTGCTATGTGAATAAACACTGGGAGAGTAAGCTCTGCTGCTATGTGAATAAACACTGGGAGAGTAAGCTCTGCTGCTATGTGAATAAACACTGGGAGAGTAAGCTCTGCTGCTATGTGAATAAACACTGGGAGAGTAAGCTCTGCTGCTATGTGAATAAACACTGGGAGAGTAAGCTCTGCTGCTATGTGAATAAACACTGGGAGAGTAAGCTCTGCTGCTATGTGAATAAACACTGGGAGAGTAAGCTCTGCTGCTATGTGAATAAACACTGGGAGAGTAAGCTCTGCTGCTATGTGAATAAACACTGGGAGAGTAAGCTCTGCTGCTATGTGAATAAACACTGGGAGAGTAAGCTCTGCTGCTATGTTAATAAACACTGGGAGAGTAAGCTCTGCTGCTATGTGAATAAACACTGGGAGAGTAAGCTCTGCTGCTATGTGAATAAACACTGGGAGAGTAAGCTCTGCTGCTATGTGAATAAACACTGGGAGAGTAAGCTCTGCTGCTATGTGAATAAACACTGGGAGAGTAAGCTCTGCTGCAGTGTGAATAAACACTGGGAGAGTAAGCTCTGCTGCTATGTGAATAAACACTGGGAGAGTAAGCTCTGCTGCTATGTGAATAAACACTGGGAGAGTAAGCTCTGCTGCTATGTGAATAAACACTGGGAGAGTAAGCTCTGCTGCTATGTGAATAAACACTGGGAGAGTAAGCTCTGCTGCTATGTGAATAAACACTGGGAGAGTAAGCTCTGCTGCTATGTGAATAAACACTGGGAGAGTAAGCTCTGCTGCAGTGTGAATAAACACTGGGAGAGTAAGCTCTGCTGCTATGTGAATAAACACTGGGAGAGTAAGCTCTGCTGCTATGTGAATAAACACTGGGAGAGTAAGCTCTGCTGCTATGTGAATAAACACTGGGAGAGTAAGCTCTGCTGCTATGTGAATAAACACTGGGAGAGTAAGCTCTGCTGCTATGTGAATAAACACTGGGAGAGTAAGCTCTGCTGCTATGTGAATAAACACTGGGAGAGTAAGCTCTGCTGCTATGTGAATAAACACTGGGAGAGTAAGCTCTGCTGCTATGTGAATAAACACTGGGAGAGTAAGCTCTGCTGCTATGTGAATAAACACTGGGAGAGTAAGCTCTGCTGCTATGTGAATAAACACTGGGAGAGTAAGCTCTGCTGCAGTGTGAATAAACACTGGGAGAGTAAGCTCTGCTGCAGTGTGAATAAACACTGGGAGAGTAAGCTCTGCTGCTATGTGAATAAACACTGGGAGAGTAAGCTCTGCTGCAGTGTGAATAAACACTGGGAGAGTAAGCTCTGCTGCTATGTGAATAAACACTGGGAGAGTAAGCTCTGCTGCTATGTGAATAAACACTGGGAGAGTAAGCTCTGCTGCTATGTGAATAAACACTGGGAGAGTAAGCTCTGCTGCTATGTGAATAAACACTGGGAGAGTAAGCTCTGCTGCTATGTGAATAAACACTGGGAGAGTAAGCTCTGCTGCTATGTGAATAAACACTGGGAGAGTAAGCTCTGCTGCTATGTGAATAAACACTGGGAGAGTAAGCTCTGCTGCTATGTGAATAAACACTGGGAGAGTAAGCTCTGCTGCAGTGTGAATAAACACTGGGAGAGTAAGCTCTGCTGCTATGTGAATAAACACTGGGAGAGTAAGCTCTGCTGCTATGTGAATAAACACTGGGAGAGTAAGCTCTGCTGCTATGTGAATAAACACTGGGAGAGTAAGCTCTGCTGCTATGTGAATAAACACTGGGAGAGTAAGCTCTGCTGCTATGTGAATAAACACTGGGAGAGTAAGCTCTGCTGCTATGTGAATAAACACTGGGAGAGTAAGCTCTGCTGCTATGTGAATAAACACTGGGAGAGTAAGCTCTGCTGCAGTGTGAATAAACACTGGGAGAGTAAGCTCTGCTGCTATGTGAATAAACACTGGGAGAGTAGGCTCTGCTGCTAGTGTGAATAAACACTGGGAGAGTAAGCTCTGCTGCTATGTGAATAAACACTGGGAGAGTAAGCTCTGCTGCTATGTGAATAAACACTGGGAGAGTAAGCTCTGCTGCAGTGTGAATAAACACTGGGAGAGTAAGCTCTGCTGCTATGTGAATAAACACTGGGAGAGTAAGCTCTGCTGCTATGTGAATAAACACTGGGAGAGTAAGCTCTGCTGCTATGTGAATAAACACTGGGAGAGTAAGCTCTGCTGCTATGTGAATAAACACTGGGAGAGTAAGCTCTGCTGCTATGTGAATAAACACTGGGAGAGTAAGCTCTGCTGCTATGTGAATAAACACTGGGAGAGTAAGCTCTGCTGCTATGTGAATAAACACTGGGAGAGTAAGCTCTGCTGCTATGTGAATAAACACTGGGAGAGTAAGCTCTGCTGCTATGTGAATAAACACTGGGAGAGTAAGCTCTGCTGCTATGTGAATAAACACTGGGAGAGTAAGCTCTGCTGCTATGTGAATAAACACTGGGAGAGTAAGCTCTGCTGCTATGTGAATAAACACTGGGAGAGTAAGCTCTGCTGCTATGTGAATAAACACTGGGAGAGTAAGCTCTGCTGCAGTGTGAATAAACACTGGGAGAGTAAGCTCTGCTGCTATGTGAATAAACACTGGGAGAGTAAGCTCTGCTGCTATGTGAATAAACACTGGGAGAGTAAGCTCTGCTGCTATGTGAATAAACACTGGGAGAGTAAGCTCTGCTGCTATGTGAATAAACACTGGGAGAGTAAGCTCTGCTGCTATGTGAATAAACACTGGGAGAGTAAGCTCTGCTGCAGTGTGAATAAACACTGGGAGAGTAAGCTCTGCTGCTATGTGAATAAACACTGGGAGAGTAAGCTCTGCTGCTATGTGAATAAACACTGGGAGAGTAAGCTCTGCTGCTATGTGAATAAACACTGGGAGAGTAAGCTCTGCTGCTATGTGAATAAACACTGGGAGAGTAAGCTCTGCTGCTATGTGAATAAACACTGGGAGAGTAAGCTCTGCTGCTATGTGAATAAACACTGGGAGAGTAAGCTCTGCTGCTATGTGAATAAACACTGGGAGAGTAAGCTCTGCTGCTATGTGAATAAACACTGGGAGAGTAAGCTCTGCTGCTATGTGAATAAACACTGGGAGAGTAAGCTCTGCTGCTATGTGAATAAACACTGGGAGAGTAAGCTCTGCTGCAGTGTGAATAAACACTGGGAGAGTAAGCTCTGCTGCTATGTGAATAAACACTGGGAGAGTAAGCTCTGCTGCTATGTGAATAAACACTGGGAGAGTAAGCTCTGCTGCTATGTGAATAAACACTGGGAGAGTAAGCTCTGCTGCTATGTGAATAAACACTGGGAGAGTAAGCTCTGCTGCTATGTGAATAAACACTGGGAGAGTAAGCTCTGCTGCTATGTGAATAAACACTGGGAGAGTAAGCTCTGCTGCTATGTGAATAAACACTGGGAGAGTAAGCTCTGCTGCTATGTGAATAAACACTGGGAGAGTAAGCTCTGCTGCTATGTGAATAAACACTGGGAGAGTAAGCTCTGCTGCTATGTGAATAAACACTGGGAGAGTAAGCTCTGCTGCTATGTGAATAAACACTGGGAGAGTAAGCTCTGCTGCTATGTGAATAAACACTGGGAGAGTAAGCTCTGCTGCTATGTGAATAAACACTGGGAGAGTAAGCTCTGCTGCTATGTGAATAAACACTGGGAGAGTAAGCTCTGCTGCTATGTGAATAAACACTGGGAGAGTAAGCTCTGCTGCAGTGTGAATAAACACTGGGAGAGTAAGCTCTGCTGCTATGTGAATAAACACTGGGAGAGTAAGCTCTGCTGCTATGTGAATAAACACTGGGAGAGTAAGCTCTGCTGCTATGTGAATAAACACTGGGAGAGTAAGCTCTGCTGCTATGTGAATAAACACTGGGAGAGTAAGCTCTGCTGCTATGTGAATAAACACTGGGAGAGTAAGCTCTGCTGCTATGTGAATAAACACTGGGAGAGTAAGCTCTGCTGCTATGTGAATAAACACTGGGAGAGTAAGCTCTGCTGCTATGTGAATAAACACTGGGAGAGTAAGCTCTGCTGCTATGTGAATAAACACTGGGAGAGTAAGCTCTGCTGCTATGTGAATAAACACTGGGAGAGTAAGCTCTGCTGCTATGTGAATAAACACTGGGAGAGTAAGCTCTGCTGCTATGTGAATAAACACTGGGAGAGTAAGCTCTGCTGCTATGTGAATAAACACTGGGAGAGTAAGCTCTGCTGCAGTGTGAATAAACACTGGGAGAGTAAGCTCTGCTGCTATGTGAATAAACACTGGGAGAGTAAGCTCTGCTGCTATGTGAATAAACACTGGGAGAGTAAGCTCTGCTGCTATGTGAATAAACACTGGGAGAGTAAGCTCTGCTGCTATGTGAATAAACACTGGGAGAGTAAGCTCTGCTGCTATGTGAATAAACACTGGGAGAGTAAGCTCTGCTGCTATGTGAATAAACACTGGGAGAGTAAGCTCTGCTGCTATGTGAATAAACACTGGGAGAGTAAGCTCTGCTTAAATGTGAAAAAACACTGGGAGAGTAAGCTCTGCTGCTATGTGAATAAACACTGGGAGAGTAAGCTCTGCTGCTATGTGAATAAACACTGGGAGAGTAAGCTCTGCTGCTATGTGAATAAACACTGGGAGAGTAAGCTCTGCTGCTATGTGAATAAACACTGGGAGAGTAAGCTCTGCTGCTATGTGAATAAACACTGGGAGAGTAAGCTCTGCTGCAGTGTGAATAAACACTGGGAGAGTAAGCTCTGCTGCTATGTGAATAAACACTGGGAGAGTAAGCTCTGCTGCTATGTGAATAAACACTGGGAGAGTAAGCTCTGCTGCTATGTGAATAAACACTGGGAGAGTAAGCTCTGCTGCTATGTGAATAAACACTGGGAGAGTAAGCTCTGCTGCTATGTGAATAAACACTGAGAGAGTAAGCTCTGCTGCTATGTGAATAAACACTGGGAGAGTAAGCTCTGCTGCTATGTGAATAAACACTGGGAGAGTAAGCTCTGCTGCTATGTGAATAAACACTGGGAGAGTAAGCTCTGCTGCTATGTGAATAAACACTGGGAGAGTAAGCTCTGCTGCTATGTGAATAAACACTGGGAGAGTAAGCTCTGCTGCTATGTGAATAAACACTGGGAGAGTAAGCTCTGCTGCTATGTGAATAAACACTGGGAGAGTAAGCTCTGCTGCTATGTGAATAAACACTGGGAGAGTAAGCTCTGCTGCTATGTGAATAAACACTGGGAGAGTAAGCTCTGCTGCTATGTGAATAAACACTGGGAGAGTAAGCTCTGCTGCTATGTGAATAAACACTGGGAGAGTAAGCTCTGCTGCTATGTGAATAAACACTGGGAGAGTAAGCTCTGCTGCAGTGTGAATAAACACTGGGAGAGTAAGCTCTGCTGCTATGTGAATAAACACTGGGAGAGTAAGCTCTGCTGCTATGTGAATAAACACTGGGAGAGTAAGCTCTGCTGCTATGTGAATAAACACTGGGAGAGTAAGCTCTGCTGCTATGTGAATAAACACTGGGAGAGTAAGCTCTGCTGCTATGTGAATAAACACTGGGAGAGTAAGCTCTGCTGCTATGTGAATAAACACTGGGAGAGTAAGCTCTGCTGCTATGTGAATAAACACTGGGAGAGTAAGCTCTGCTGCTATGTGAATAAACACTGGGAGAGTAAGCTCTGCTGCTATGTGAATAAACACTGGGAGAGTAAGCTCTGCTGCTATGTGAATAAACACTGGGAGAGTAAGCTCTGCTGCTATGTGAATAAACACTGGGAGAGTAAGCTCTGCTGCTATGTGAATAAACACTGGGAGAGTAAGCTCTGCTGCTATGTGAATAAACACTGGGAGAGTAAGCTCTGCTGCTATGAGAATAAACACTGGGAGAGTAAGCTCTGCTGCTATGTGAATAAACACTGGGAGAGTAAGCTCTGCTGCTATGTGAATAAACACTGGGAGAGTAAGCTCTGCTGCTATGTGAATAAACACTGGGAGAGTAAGCTCTGCTGCTCTGTGAATAAACACTGGGAGAGTAAGCTCTGCTGCTATGTGAATAAACACTGGGAGAGTAAGCTCTGCTGCTATGTGAATAAACACTGGGAGAGTAAGCTCTGCTGCTATGTGAATAAACACTGGGAGAGTAAGCTCTGCTGCTATGTGAATAAACACTGGGAGAGTAAGCTCTGCTGCTATGTGAATAAACACTGGGAGAGTAAGCTCTGCTGCTATGTGAATAAACACTGGGAGAGTAAGCTCTGCTGCTATGTGAATAAACACTGGGAGAGTAAGCTCTGCTGCTATGTGAATAAACACTGGGAGAGTAAGCTCTGCTGCTATGTGAATAAACACTGGGAGAGTAAGCTCTGCTGCTATGTGAATAAACACTGGGAGAGTAAGCTCTGCTGCTATGTGAATAAACACTGTGAGAGTAAGCTCTGCTGCTATGTGAATAAACACTGGGAGAGTAAGCTCTGCTGCTATGTGAATAAACACTGGGAGAGTAAGCTCTGCTGCTATGTGAATAAACACTGGGAGAGTAAGCTCTGCTGCTATGTGAATAAACACTGGGAGAGTAAGCTCTGCTGCTATGTGAATAAACACTGGGAGAGTAAGCTCTGCTGCTATGTGAATAAACACTGGGAGAGTAAGCTCTGCTGCTATGTGAATAAACACTGGGAGAGTAAGCTCTGCTGCTATGTGAATAAACACTGGGAGAGTAAGCTCTGCTGCTATGTGAATAAACACTGGGAGAGTAAGCTCTGCTGCTATGTGAATAAACACTGGGAGAGTAAGCTCTGCTGCAGTGTGAATAAACACTGGGAGAGTAAGCTCTGCTGCTATGTGAATAAACACTGGGAGAGTAAGCTCTGCTGCTATGTGAATAAACACTGGGAGAGTAAGCTCTGCTGCTATGTGAATAAACACTGGGAGAGTAAGCTCTGCTGCAGTGTGAATAAACACTGGGAGAGTAAGCTCTGCTGCTATGTGAATAAACACTGGGAGAGTAAGCTCTGCTGCTATGTGAATAAACACTGGGAGAGTAAGCTCTGCTGCTATGTGAATAAACACTGGGAGAGTAAGCTCTGCTGCTATGTGAATAAACACTGGGAGAGTAAGCTCTGCTGCTATGTGAATAAACACTGGGAGAGTAAGCTCTGCTGCTATGTGAATAAACACTGGGAGAGTAAGCTCTGCTGCTATGTGAATAAACACTGGGAGAGTAAGCTCTGCTGCTATGTGAATAAACACTGGGAGAGTAAGCTCTGCTGCTATGTGAATAAACACTGGGAGAGTAAGCTCTGCTGCAGTGTGAATAAACACTGGGAGAGTAAGCTCTGCTGCTATGTGAATAAACACTGGGAGAGTAAGCTCTGCTGCTATGTGAATAAACACTGGGAGAGTAAGCTCTGCTGCTATGTGAATAAACACTGAGAGAGTAAGCTCTGCTGCTATGTGAATAAACACTGGGAGAGTAAGCTCTGCTGCTATGTGAATAAACACTGGGAGAGTAAGCTCTGCTGCTATGTGAATAAACACTGGGAGAGTAAGCTCTGCTGCTATGTGAATAAACACTGGGAGAGTAAGCTCTGCTGCAGTGTGAATAAACACTGGGAGAGTAAGCTCTGCTGCTATGTGAATAAACACTGGGAGAGTAAGCTCTGCTGCAGTGTGAATAAACACTGGGAGAGTAAGCTCTGCTGCAGTGTGAATAAACACTGGGAGAGTAAGCTCTGCTGCTATGTGAATAAACACTGGGAGAGTAAGCTCTGCTGCTATGTGAATAAACACTGGGAGAGTAAGCTCTGCTGCTATGTGAATAAACACTGGGAGAGTAAGCTCTGCTGCTATGTGAATAAACACTGGGAGAGTAAGCTCTGCTGCTATGTGAATAAACACTGGGAGAGTAAGCTCTGCTGCTATGTGAATAAACACTGGGAGAGTAAGCTCTGCTGCTATGTGAATAAACACTGGGAGAGTAAGCTCTGCTGCTATGTGAATAAACACTGGGAGAGTAAGCTCTGCTGCTATGTGAATAAACACTGGGAGAGTAAGCTCTGCTGCTATGTGAATAAACACTGGGAGAGTAAGCTCTGCTGCTATGTGAATAAACACTGGGAGAGTAAGCTCTGCTGCTATGTGAATAAACACTGGGAGAGTAAGCTCTGCTGCTATGTGAATAAACACTGGGAGAGTAAGCTCTGCTGCAGTGTGAATAAACACTGGGAGAGTAAGCTCTGCTGCTATGTGAATAAACACTGGGAGAGTAAGCTCTGCTGCTATGTGAATAAACACTGGGAGAGTAAGCTCTGCTGCTATGTGAATAAACACTGGGAGAGTAAGCTCTGCTGCTGCTATGTGAATAAACACTGGGAGAGTAAGCTCTGCTGCTATGTGAATAAACACTGGGAGAGTAAGCTCTGCTGCTATGTGAATAAACACTGGGAGAGTAAGCTCTGCTGCTATGTGAATAAACACTGGGAGAGTAAGCTCTGCTGCTATGTGAATAAACACTGGGAGAGTAAGCTCTGCTGCTATGTGAATAAACACTGAGAGAGTAAGCTCTGCTGCTATGTGAATAAACACTGGGAGAGTAAGCTCTGCTGCTATGTGAATAAACACTGGGAGAGTAAGCTCTGCTGCTATGTGAATAAACACTGGGAGAGTAAGCTCTGCTGCTATGTGAATAAACACTGGGAGAGTAAGCTCTGCTGCTATGTGAATAAACACTGGGAGAGTAAGCTCTGCTGCTATGTGAATAAACACTGGGAGAGTAAGCTCTGCTGCTATGTGAATAAACACTGGGAGAGTAAGCTCTGCTGCTATGTGAATAAACACTGGGAGAGTAAGCTCTGCTGCAGTGTGAATAAACACTGGGAGAGTAAGCTCTGCTGCTATGTGAATAAACACTGGGAGAGTAAGCTCTGCTGCTATGTGAATAAACACTGGGAGAGTAAGCTCTGCTGCAGTGTGAATAAACACTGGGAGAGTAAGCTCTGCTGCTATGTGAATAAACACTGGGAGAGTAAGCTCTGCTGCTATGTGAATAAACACTGGGAGAGTAAGCTCTGCTGCTATGTGAATAAACACTGGGAGAGTAAGCTCTGCTGCTATGTGAATAAACACTGGGAGAGTAAGCTCTGCTGCAGTGTGAATAAACACTGGGAGAGTAAGCTCTGCTGCTATGTGAATAAACACTGGGAGAGTAAGCTCTGCTGCTATGTGAATAAACACTGGGAGAGTAAGCTCTGCTGCTATGTGAATAAACACTGGGAGAGTAAGCTCTGCTGCTATGTGAATAAACACTGGGAGAGTAAGCTCTGCTGCTATGTGAATAAACACTGGGAGAGTAAGCTCTGCTGCTATGTGAATAAACACTGGGAGAGTAAGCTCTGCTGCAGTGTGAATAAACACTGGGAGAGTAAGCTCTGCTGCTATGTGAATAAACACTGGGAGAGTAAGCTCTGCTGCTATGTGAATAAACACTGGGAGAGTAAGCTCTGCTGCTATGTGAATAAACACTGGGAGAGTAAGCTCTGCTGCTATGTGAATAAACACTGGGAGAGTAAGCTCTGCTGCTATGTGAATAAACACTGGGAGAGTAAGCTCTGCTGCTATGTGAATAAACACTGGGAGAGTAAGCTCTGCTGCTATGTGAATAAACACTGGGAGAGTAAGCTCTGCTGCTATGTGAATAAACACTGGGAGAGTAAGCTCTGCTGCTATGTGAATAAACACTGGGAGAGTAAGCTCTGCTGCTATGTGAATAAACACTGGGAGAGTAAGCTCTGCTGCTATGTGAATAAACACTGGGAGAGTAAGCTCTGCTGCTATGTGAATAAACACTGGGAGAGTAAGCTCTGCTGCTATGTGAATAAACACTGGGAGAGTAAGCTCTGCTGCAGTGTGAATAAACACTGGGAGAGTAAGCTCTGCTGCTATGTGAATAAACACTGGGAGAGTAAGCTCTGCTGCTATGTGAATAAACACTGGGAGAGTAAGCTCTGCTGCAGTGTGAATAAACACTGGGAGAGTAAGCTCTGCTGCTATGTGAATAAACACTGGGAGAGTAAGCTCTGCTGCTATGTGAATAAACACTGGGAGAGTAAGCTCTGCTGCTATGTGAATAAACACTGGGAGAGTAAGCTCTGCTGCTATGTGAATAAACACTGGGAGAGTAAGCTCTGCTGCAGTGTGAATAAACACTGGGAGAGTAAGCTCTGCTGCTATGTGAATAAACACTGGGAGAGTAAGCTCTGCTGCAGTGTGAATAAACACTGGGAGAGTAAGCTCTGCTGCTATGTGAATAAACACTGGGAGAGTAAGCTCTGCTGCAGTGTGAATAAACACTGGGAGAGTAAGCTCTGCTGCTATGTGAATAAACACTGGGAGAGTAAGCTCTGCTGCTATGTGAATAAACACTGGGAGAGTAAGCTCTGCTGCTATGTGAATAAACACTGGGAGAGTAAGCTCTGCTGCAGTGTGAATAAACACTGGGAGAGTAAGCTCTGCTGCTATGTGAATAAACACTGGGAGAGTAAGCTCTGCTGCTATGTGAATAAACACTGGGAGAGTAAGCTCTGCTGCTATGTGAATAAACACTGGGAGAGTAAGCTCTGCTGCTATGTGAATAAACACTGGGAGAGTAAGCTCTGCTGCAGTGTGAATAAACACTGGGAGAGTAAGCTCTGCTGCTATGTGAATAAACACTGGGAGAGTAAGCTCTGCTGCAGTGTGAATAAACACTGGGAGAGTAAGCTCTGCTGCTATGTGAATAAACACTGGGAGAGTAAGCTCTGCTGCTATGTGAATAAACACTGGGAGAGTAAGCTCTGCTGCAGTGTGAATAAACACTGGGAGAGTAAGCTCTGCTGCTATGTGAATAAACACTGGGAGAGTAAGCTCTGCTGCTATGTGAATAAACACTGGGAGAGTAAGCTCTGCTGCTATGTGAATAAACACTGGGAGAGTAAGCTCTGCTGCTATGTGAATAAACACTGGGAGAGTAAGCTCTGCTGCTATGTGAATAAACACTGGGAGAGTAAGCTCTGCTGCTATGTGAATAAACACTGGGAGAGTAAGCTCTGCTGCTATGTGAATAAACACTGGGAGAGTAAGCTCTGCTGCTATGTGAATAAACACTGAGAGAGTAAGCTCTGCTGCTATGTGAATAAACACTGAGAGAGTAAGCTCTGCTGCTATGTGAATAAACACTGGGAGAGTAAGCTCTGCTGCAGTGTGAATAAACACTGGGAGAGTAAGCTCTGCTGCTATGTGAATAAACACTGGGAGAGTAAGCTCTGCTGCTATGTGAATAAACACTGGGAGAGTAAGCTCTGCTGCTATGTGAATAAACACTGGGAGAGTAAGCTCTGCTGCTATGTGAATAAACACTGGGAGAGTAAGCTCTGCTGCTATGTGAATAAACACTGGGAGAGTAAGCTCTGCTGCTATGTGAATAAACACTGGGAGAGTAAGCTCTGCTGCTATGTGAATAAACACTGGGAGAGTAAGCTCTGCTGCTATGTGAATAAACACTGGGAGAGTAAGCTCTGCTGCTATGTGAATAAACACTGGGAGAGTAAGCTCTGCTGCTATGTGAATAAACACTGGGAGAGTAAGCTCTGCTGCAGTGTGAATAAACACTGGGAGAGTAAGCTCTGCTGCTATGTGAATAAACACTGGGAGAGTAAGCTCTGCTGCTATGTGAATAAACACTGGGAGAGTAAGCTCTGCTGCTATGTGAATAAACACTGGGAGAGTAAGCTCTGCTGCTATGTGAATAAACACTGGGAGAGTAAGCTCTGCTGCTATGTGAATAAACACTGGGAGAGTAAGCTCTGCTGCTATGTGAATAAACACTGGGAGAGTAAGCTCTGCTGCTATGTGAATAAACACTGGGAGAGTAAGCTCTGCTGCTATGTGAATAAACACTGGGAGAGTAAGCTCTGCTGCTATGTGAATAAACACTGGGAGAGTAAGCTCTGCTGCTATGTGAATAAACACTGGGAGAGTAAGCTCTGCTGCAGTGTGAATAAACACTGGGAGAGTAAGCTCTGCTGCTATGTGAATAAACACTGGGAGAGTAAGCTCTGCTGCTATGTGAATAAACACTGGGAGAGTAAGCTCTGCTGCTATGTGAATAAACACTGGGAGAGTAAGCTCTGCTGCTATGTGAATAAACACTGGGAGAGTAAGCTCTGCTGCTATGTGAATAAACACTGGGAGAGTAAGCTCTGCTGCTATGTGAATAAACACTGGGAGAGTAAGCTCTGCTGCTATGTGAATAAACACTGGGAGAGTAAGCTCTGCTGCTATGTGAATAAACACTGGGAGAGTAAGCTCTGCTGCTATGTGAATAAACACTGAGAGAGTAAGCTCTGCTGCTATGTGAATAAACACTGGGAGAGTAAGCTCTGCTGCTATGTGAATAAACACTGGGAGAGTAAGCTCTGCTGCTATGTGAATAAACACTGGGAGAGTAAGCTCTGCTGCTATGTGAATAAACACTGGGAGAGTAAGCTCTGCTGCAGTGTGAATAAACACTGGGAGAGTAAGCTCTGCTGCTATGTGAATAAACACTGGGAGAGTAAGCTCTGCTGCTATGTGAATAAACACTGGGAGAGTAAGCTCTGCTGCTATGTGAATAAACACTGGGAGAGTAAGCTCTGCTGCTATGTGAATAAACACTGGGAGAGTAAGCTCTGCTGCTATGTGAATAAACACTGGGAGAGTAAGCTCTGCTGCTATGTGAATAAACACTGGGAGAGTAAGCTCTGCTGCTATGTGAATAAACACTGGGAGAGTAAGCTCTGCTGCTATGTGAATAAACACTGGGAGAGTAAGCTCTGCTGCAGTGTGAATAAACACTGGGAGAGTAAGCTCTGCTGCAGTGTGAATAAACACTGGGAGAGTAAGCTCTGCTGCTATGTGAATAAACACTGGGAGAGTAAGCTCTGCTGCTATGTGAATAAACACTGGGAGAGTAAGCTCTGCTGCAGTGTGAATAAACACTGGGAGAGTAAGCTCTGCTGCAGTGTGAATAAACACTGGGAGAGTAAGCTCTGCTGCAGTGTGAATAAACACTGGGAGAGTAAGCTCTGCTGCTATGTGAATAAACACTGGGAGAGTAAGCTCTGCTGCTATGTGAATAAACACTGGGAGAGTAAGCTCTGCTGCTATGTGAATAAACACTGGGAGAGTAAGCTCTGCTGCTATGTGAATAAACACTGGGAGAGTAAGCTCTGCTGCAGTGTGAATAAACACTGGGAGAGTAAGCTCTGCTGCTATGTGAATAAACACTGGGAGAGTAAGCTCTGCTGCAGTGTGAATAAACACTGGGAGAGTAAGCTCTGCTGCAGTGTGAATAAACACTGGGAGAGTAAGCTCTGCTGCTATGTGAATAAACACTGGGAGAGTAAGCTCTGCTGCTATGTGAATAAACACTGGGAGAGTAAGCTCTGCTGCAGTGTGAATAAACACTGGGAGAGTAAGCTCTGCTGCTATGTGAATAAACACTGAGAGAGTAAGCTCTGCTGCTATGTGAATAAACACTGAGAGAGTAAGCTCTGCTGCTATGTGAATAAACACTGGGAGAGTAAGCTCTGCTGCTATGTGAATAAACACTGGGAGAGTAAGCTCTGCTGCTATGTGAATAAACACTGGGAGAGTAAGCTCTGCTGCTATGTGAATAAACACTGGGAGAGTAAGCTCTGCTGCAGTGTGAATAAACACTGGGAGAGTAAGCTCTGCTGCTATGTGAATAAACACTGGGAGAGTAAGCTCTGCTGCAGTGTGAATAAACACTGGGAGAGTAAGCTCTGCTGCTATGTGAATAAACACTGGGAGAGTAAGCTCTGCTGCAGTGTGAATAAACACTGGGAGAGTAAGCTCTGCTGCTATGTGAATAAACACTGGGAGAGTAAGCTCTGCTGCTATGTGAATAAACACTGGGAGAGTAAGCTCTGCTGCAGTGTGAATAAACACTGGGAGAGTAAGCTCTGCTGCTATGTGAATAAACACTGGGAGAGTAAGCTCTGCTGCTATGTGAATAAACACTGGGAGAGTAAGCTCTGCTGCAGTGTGAATAAACACTGGGAGAGTAAGCTCTGCTGCTATGTGAATAAACACTGGGAGAGTAAGCTCTGCTGCTATGTGAATAAACACTGGGAGAGTAAGCTCTGCTGCAGTGTGAATAAACACTGGGAGAGTAAGCTCTGCTGCTATGTGAATAAACACTGGGAGAGTAAGCTCTGCTGCTATGTGAATAAACACTGAGAGAGTAAGCTCTGCTGCTATGTGAATAAACACTGGGAGAGTAAGCTCTGCTGCTATGTGAATAAACACTGGGAGAGTAAGCTCTGCTGCTATGTGAATAAACACTGGGAGAGTAAGCTCTGCTGCAGTGTGAATAAACACTGGGAGAGTAAGCTCTGCTGCAGTGTGAATAAACACTGGGAGAGTAAGCTCTGCTGCTATGTGAATAAACACTGGGAGAGTAAGCTCTGCTGCAGTGTGAATAAACACTGGGAGAGTAAGCTCTGCTGCTATGTGAATAAACACTGGGAGAGTAAGCTCTGCTGCTATGTGAATAAACACTGAGAGAGTAAGCTCTGCTGCAGTGTGAATAAACACTGGGAGAGTAAGCTCTGCTGCTATGTGAATAAACACTGGGAGAGTAAGCTCTGCTGCTATGTGAATAAACACTGGGAGAGTAAGCTCTGCTGCAGTGTGAATAAACACTGGGAGAGTAAGCTCTGCTGCAGTGTGAATAAACACTGGGAGAGTAAGCTCTGCTGCTATGTGAATAAACACTGGGAGAGTAAGCTCTGCTGCTATGTGAATAAACACTGAGAGAGTAAGCTCTGCTGCAGTGTGAATAAACACTGGGAGAGTAAGCTCTGCTGCTATGTGAATAAACACTGGGAGAGTAAGCTCTGCTGCTATGTGAATAAACACTGAGAGAGTAAGCTCTGCTGCTATGTGAATAAACACTGGGAGAGTAAGCTCTGCTGCTATGTGAATAAACACTGGGAGAGTAAGCTCTGCTGCTATGTGAATAAACACTGGGAGAGTAAGCTCTGCTGCTATGTGAATAAACACTGAGAGAGTAAGCTCTGCTGCTATGTGAATAAACACTGGGAGAGTAAGCTCTGCTGCAGTGTGAATAAACACTGGGAGAGTAAGCTCTGCTGCTATGTGAATAAACACTGAGAGAGTAAGCTCTGCTGCTATGTGAATAAACACTGGGAGAGTAAGCTCTGCTGCTATGTGAATAAACACTGGGAGAGTAAGCTCTGCTGCTATGTGAATAAACACTGGGAGAGTAAGCTCTGCTGCTATGTGAATAAACACTGGGAGAGTAAGCTCTGCTGCTATGTGAATAAACACTGAGAGAGTAAGCTCTGCTGCTATGTGAATAAACACTGAGAGAGTAAGCTCTGTTGCTATGTGAATAAACACTGGGAGAGTAAGCTCTGCTGCTATGTGAATAAACACTGGGAGAGTAAGCTCTGCTGCTATGTGAATAAACACTGGGAGAGTAAGCTCTGCTGCTATGTGAATAAACACTGGGAGAGTAAGCTCTGCTGCTATGTGAATAAACACTGGGAGAGTAAGCTCTGCTGCAGTGTGAATAAACACTGGGAGAGTAAGCTCTGCTGCTATGTGAATAAACACTGGGAGAGTAAGCTCTGCTGCTATGTGAATAAACACTGGGAGAGTAAGCTCTGCTGCTATGTGAATAAACACTGGGAGAGTAAGCTCTGCTGCTATGTGAATAAACACTGGGAGAGTAAGCTCTGCTGCTATGTGAATAAACACTGGGAGAGTAAGCTCTGCTGCTATGTGAATAAACACTGGGAGAGTAAGCTCTGCTGCAGTGTGAATAAACACTGGGAGAGTAAGCTCTGCTGCAGTGTGAATAAACACTGGGAGAGTAAGCTCTGCTGCTATGTGAATAAACACTGAGAGAGTAAGCTCTGCTGCTATGTGAATAAACACTGGGAGAGTAAGCTCTGCTGCTATGTGAATAAACACTGGGAGAGTAAGCTCTGCTGCAGTGTGAATAAACACTGGGAGAGTAAGCTCTTCTGGGCGTGGAGGTAAAGAATGGTTTTGTCTGTTCTTTTTCTCTCTCTCTCTTTCTCTCTCCTCATCCTTCTCAATGTGTGGCCCGGCAGAAGCTTCTGATGAATGATGATGATGATGTCATTGCGGGGGGGAAGGGGGTGAGGGGGAGGTGTGGTGGGGTTCTGCCCCACAAACCTGCTCGATAAACTCTTAGAGAAAGATCACTCTGGTGATGAGGCGCTGATCGATCTATAATTTTACGTCATATAACAAGCGCCAATCAATAACACTGAGTGACCAAATCTCTCGAGCCACAGTTACACCTCCACTCACAGACCACAGTTACACCTCCACTCACAGAACCACAGTTACACCTCCACTCACAGAACCACAGTTACACCTCCACTCACAGAACCACAGTTACACCTCCACTCACAGAACCACAGTTACACCTCCACTCACAGAACCACAGTTACACCTCCACTCACAGAACCACAGTTACACCTCCACTCACAGAACTACAGTTACAGCTCCACTCACAAAACCACAGTTACACCTCCACTCACAGAGCCACAGTTACACCTCCACTCACAGAGCCACAGTTACACCGCCACTCACAGAGCCACAGTCACACCTCCACTCACAGAGCCACAGTTACACGTCCACTCACAGAGCCACAGTCACACCTCCACTCACAGAACCACAGTTACACGTCCACTCACAGAGCCACAGTCACACCTCCACTCACAGAGCCACAGTTACACCTCCACTCACAGAGCCACAGTCACACCTCCACTCACAGAACCACAGTTACACGTCCACTCACAGAGCCACAGTTACACGTTCACTCAGAGAGCCACAGTCACACCTCCACTCACAGAAGCACTGACTGTGTGGAAGCCTTCTATTTATTCTAGAATTTTTTTTAAATTACTTGGCTACAGTGAATAGCAGGAAGTTGGCACAAGATACAATTTGCTCCCCTCTCTCTCTCTCCCTCTCTCTCTGTCTCTTCCCTGCTGCACATAATAAATAGCAAATTTCATCCTGAAAAAAAATGTGTTTCTTCAAAAACAGAGGTCCTTGACAAATGAAATCCATTCAACTCAATTTACCTGAGCCTGCTGGGTAACCTGCATACCACAGGTGAGTCAAGGTTGGTTGTGAAGTCTTTTTTCCATTTGGACACATACCCTACAGCAACCTCCATTTCAACCAATCAAGTCTCACCCGCCCATGTACTGCTGACATCACAACATGTATAGGGTTGGTCTTTCTCAGCATCACCTACACCAAGGGGGTACACTATGAAGCAGGATTACTGAGTTAGCTGGCTTTTTAACTTCAGTCCACATTCCAGATTTGTGAGGGTTCCGGGTTTTACTGACTGCAGTTATCCAGCGAACTCAGTAATCCTGCTTCGTTGTATATCTCCCTGCTCTAACTCAGTAATCCTGCTTCGTAGTATAACTCCCTGCTCTAACTCAGTAATCCTGCTTCGTAGTATAACTCCCTGCTCTAACTCAGTAATCCTGCTTCGTAGTATAACTCCCTGCTCTAACTCAGTAATCCTGCTTCATTGTATAACTCCCTGCTCTAACTCAGTAATCCTGCTTCGTAGTATAACTCCCTGCTCTAACTCAGTAATCCTGCTTCATAGTATAACTCCCTGCTCTAACTCAGTAATCCTGCTTCGTAGTATAACTCCCTGCTCTAACTCAGTAATCCTGCTTCATAGTATAACTCCCTGCTCTAACTCAGTAATCCTGCTTCATAGTATAACTCCCTGCTCTAACTCAGTAATCCTGCTTCGTAGTATAACTCCCTGCTCTAACTCAGTAATCCTGCTTTGTAGTATAACTCCCTGCTCTAACTCAGTAATCCTGCTTCGTAGTATAACTCCCTGCTCACATTATGTCTGCTTGTAGATAAAGTAAATGATTCTGAAATGGTTGTGGTTGCTTGCTGGCTTATGATGGGGAAAGAAGCCCAAAAGTTCTTGCTTTGTAGAGACCTCTCACTTCATTGGTTTTTAAATGATGTAACTTTAAATAATCCTTGAGCCATAGGTGGTAATTGGCTGCACCTCTAGAGCGGAGAAACATTGCACCTAAAAACGCTGAAGAAGGCAGAATTAACACTGGTTTTTAACTGAAACATTAAAGTCAACAGAGATTCACTGTGCAGTTTTTTCCCCCCACATTCCAGTTCTCCGAGCAGTTAGATACACTAACACTCTCAGAAATAAAGGTACAGTGGAGGTACATTGTTTTTATTCAAGGAACACATTTTCCAAATGTACCCTGAAAGTACAATAATGTTCTATTTGGGTACCAACACACAGTAAAATGCCCAGTGTTATTTAAACTGTAACAGTGTTAATTTAACTCTAACAGAGTACACATCACCCTAATCTGGCCACAGTCAGCTCATATGTATTCTGCTAGATTTGAACAAACACTGTTAGAGTTGTATTGACACTGGACATTTTACTGTGTCAGTACCTTTTCATGTAAAAAAGGTACAAATTAATTATTTATTGCTGGCTAGGGGTACAATTGTATGCACCTAGAAGGTTCCGCCCCAGTGACAAGCGTTTGTACCATTTTAGGTACTTTGCATGCACTTTTTTCTGAGAGCGAATAGAAAGACACGTGAATATTAATAATTTAAACAACACAAAAACTGTTCATTAAGTAAATTCAGCATATAGAAACTGGTGGTAAAGCTTTGTTAATTTTTTTGTATAAACCAATGTGTGGAAAGAGCAAAGTGCCGAAAAAACTGTACTTTCTGGCGGTAGTCTCTTTCAGGACCAACAAGCCAACGGTTCAGACCTAACTGATCAAAGCCACGGAGTCAGTGGAGGTGCCTCTTAAAATAAAAAAATTTAGTTCTTGCCAGAGCCGGTCCTGGTTTTTGCTCCATCCAATCCTTTAACTACATAACTGGATACATTTGAATGAATACATTTTAAGAAATGCAGGTGATCACACGCTGGAGGCACTTTGCGTTCTACCATTCAGAATATTCAGGCTCAGACTTTTAATCATCCATCAAATTCTTGTGATCAATCTCAGATGAAACGAAAACCAAAAACATCACTGCCACTCCCAGGACCAGGGTTGCCTACCCCAGATTTAGAAGATGGCCGTCCGTTCACTTGATGTCGCCCTGACTGCACGGAGGAACAGGGGCAGTTTGTCTTGAAGTCCACAAACACACAGGTTAACAGAGAAGCCCTGGCATGCTGGCAAGGCAAGGGCGGTGGCTATTAATACTCTTTTAAGAGCGGGATTTATTACATGCTAATGATGGCCATCAAGATGGGAGATTTGTTTATCGATCAGGGCGGCCAATAACAGATTTATCGTTTCATTACTGAAAGGCTCAGGGGTAGAGAGAGAAAGAGAGAGGGGGGAGGATTGAGAGATAGAGAGAGAGGAATCTGTTCAATAATGCATACATCTCCAGTGAAACGAATCTGCTGAGGTAAAGTGGTACCATTGGGGCAGAGAAGATCAAGGTTGGCTCCACAGGACCGCTGGAGCTCTGGCAGACAGATCCCATTCCGGGCCTCTCCATTAATCTGTCTGGACAGCGTGGTCCGTTTACCCTGACTTCTTTTCTGCAGTTCTGCCCAAAATGTCACTGGGTTCATCCCTCTCCCCCTTTTCTCCTTGTCACCTCAAATCATCCAACTCTTATATTCTTACACATTCGCACACAATACACACGCACACACACAAACATGCACAAGCGCAGTCATGCATGCTTGCACTCACACATGCATACATACACACATGCACAAACACAGTCATGCATGCTTGCACTCACACATGCATACATACACACATGCACAAACACAGTCATGCATGCTTGCACTCACACATGCATACATACACACATGCACAAACACAGTCATGCATGCTTGCACTCACACATGCATACATACACACATGCACAAACACAGTCATGCATGCTTGCACTCACACATGCATACATACACACATGCACAAACACAGTCATGCATGCTTGCACTCACACATGCATACACACACACATGCACAAACACAGTCATGCATGCTTGCACTCACACATGCATACACACACATGCACAAACACACACACAGGCATAAACACAGTCATTTGCACTCACACACACAATACAGAGTATTGCTATAGAATTAACTCTTTGCTACCCATACACATATCCACACACACACATACAGAAAATATATAAATGCAAATACACCAAACATAATTCTATGGCAAACCAGATGGCACCGCCACACAATACTGGACACAACACACTGTATAAATCATACACTCATAAACACTTTTTTCTTTTTTCTTTTTCTTGCTTTGCAAAATTAACTTGTATTAGTGTTTTAATGCTGTTTCATCTATACCCTCTGGTCTGGCATAATTATTCATATTAATCAGGTAAACAATGCATTTAGGGTTTCTTACATAGTAAGTTGCTCTGGATATACTCGTATGCTCAATGAATGTGATAATGTACTGTAATGTGTTGTAATATACTGTAATGTGCTGTAATATACTGTAATGTGTTGTAATGTACTGTAATGTACTGTAATGTGTTGTAATGTGCTGTAATATACTGTAATGTGTTGTAATGTACTGTAATGTACTGTAATGTGTTGTAATATACTGTAATGTGTTGTAATGTACTGTAATGTGCTGTAATGTACTGTAATGTGTTGTAATATACTGTAATGTGATGTAATGTACTGTAATGTGCTGTAATGTGTTGTATTGTACTGTAATGTGTTTTAATGTACTGTAATGTGTTGTAATATACTGTAATGTGTTGTAATGTACTGTAATGTGTTGTAATGTGCTGTAATATACTGTAATGTGTTGTAATGTACTGTAATGTGTTGTAATGTACTGTAATGTGTTGTAATATACTGTAATGTGTTGTAATGTACTGTAATGTGCTGTAATATACTGTAATGTGCTGTAATATACTGTAATGTGTTGTAATGTACTGTAATGTACTGTAATGTGTTGTAATGTGCTGTAATATACTGTAATGTGTTTTAATGTGCTGTAATATACTGTAATGTGCTGGAATATACTGTAATGTGCTGTAATATACTGTAATGTGTTGTAATGTGTTGTAATGTGCTGTAATATACTGTAATGTGTTGTAATGTACTGTAATGTGTTGTAATGTACTGTAATGTGTTGTAATATACTGTAATGTGTTGTAATGTACTGTAATGTGCTGTAATGTACTGTAATGTGTTGTAATATACTGTAATGTGATGTAATGTACTGTAATGTGCTGTAATGTGTTGTAATGTACTGTAATGTGTTGTAATGTACTGTAATGTGTTGTAATATACTGTAATGTGTTGTACTGTAATGTACTGTAATGTGCTGTAATGTGTTGCACTGAAATGTACTGTAATGTGTTGTAATGTACTGTAATGTGTTGTAATGTACTGTAATGTGTTGTAATGTGCTGTAATGTGTTGTAATGTACTGTACTGTGTTGTAATGTGTTGTAATGTACTGTAATGAATATACTGTATAATATAATGTAATATAATGAAATCCAAACTAGATTCTCTCTTGTTTTTTATTTTGCTTGGTGTCTAACTCCTCCACACATCTTTCTTCTCTGTCACTCCATCTCTCCAAACCTCCTGTATGTTTCTCTCCTCTTTCAGTGTCTGTAACCATCATTCCCACCCTCCACTCTCTCTGTCTCTCCCTCCCCCCAAAAACTTCCTATTAGGAAAATTTCCACTCTTGAGCTGTCTTTCATCTTTTATGTCCATTTACCCTTCAATCTTTAATCATCACAAGCTCTCTCTCTCTCTCTCGGTCTCTATCCCTCCACTCTCTCTCTCTCTGCCTCTCTCTGTCCCCCGCTCTCTCTCTGTCTCTCTCTGGCACCCCTCACCTACTGCTATATATAGACTTCTGCATTGCAGATGTCTCTGAGCCTTACAGTGCTGGGATGCTGCTGGTACCAGTCCGGTCTGGTACCAGTCCGGTGCACAGCACATGAAACCAGCATGTCGCCGGTACGGTTTAGCAAAGCAGGTAGCATGAGGATAGCATGTAACCTAGAACACCATAAAACAGCATGCAAGGGAGTAAACACAGACAATCAGAGGAGAGTTTGTGTGTGTGCATGTGTGTGTGTGTGCCTGCGTGTGCGTGCGTGTGTGTGTGTGTGTGTGTGTGTGTGTGTGTGTGTGTGTGTGCCTGCGTGCGTGAGTGACTTTTGAAAAAAAATACATGTACGAACAATTCCATCAATGTACATGATAAATTGCACTGGACCGCCTTTTCTAACAGTGAGAGAGACTTGCACAAACCAATCAATGCATCAAACGTTCACTCGCCCCATCCAAAAATGCACACTCACTAGCCCTTGCTCAAGGACAACCTGCAAGCTCATCTGTATTCACATATCAATCTTACAGCAAACATGCACAGTGCAAAGACATTTAGAAGTGAGCAGGTCTGTAATGCTGAATGAGTCAGGGCCCCCGGTCTATAAGACAAATTCCTGAACAGAGAGTGCTTTCTGCAGACAGTTTAGAAGAATGCTCACTGAACAGCAAGGCAGACAACTTATAATATTGATTCAATCAAACCAGAGTGAGTCTGATCTCTGCATATTTCACCGTCCACAGAACAGCTCAAATAGTGAGTGCCTTCGAACTGTGGAACAGCCTGTTTTTAGCTTGATAACTTTATGTCCCATCTGCCTGGCACTGTCTTGTAGGTATCAGGGTCTCGTAGGTATCAGGTTCTCGTAGGTATCAGGGTCTCGTAGGTATCAGGGTCTCGTAGGTATCAGGGTCTCGTAGGTATCAGGTTCTCGTAGGTATCAGGGTCTCGTAGGTATCAGGTTCTCGTAGGTATCAGGGTCTCGTAGGTATCAGGGTCTCGTAGGTATCAGGGTCTTGTAGGTATCAGGGTCTCATCTGAAGTCACCATGTACAACTGTATCTGCAAAATAAACAAAATAAGTCATTACAAATGTGCAGACAAATAAGTAGTCTTGCTTAAATAAGCTTATTGATCAGGCCCAGAATGCATTGCCAGAAAACCAATTTCATCTCTGAATGGGCAGCAGACATGTGTGTGTGACCTGGGGAGTGTGTGTGTGAGCTGGAGAGAGTGTGTGTGAGCTGGGGAGTGTGTGTGTGAGCTGGGGAGAGTGTGTGTGAGCTGGAGAGAGTGTGTGAGCTGGGAAGTGTGTGTGTGAGCTGGGGAGTGTGTGTGAGCTGGGGAGTGTGTGTGTGAGCTAGGGAGTGTGTGTGAGCTAGGGAGTGTGTGTGAGCTGGGGAGTGTGTGTGTGAGCTGGGGAGTGTGTGTGTGTGTGTGAGCTGGGGAGTGTGTGTGTGTGAGCTGGGGAGTGTGTGTGTGAGCTGGGGAGTGTGTGTGAGCTGGGGAGCGTGTGTGTGAGCTGGGGAGTGTGTGTGTGAGCTGGGGAGTGTGTGTGTGTGTGTGTGAGCTGGAGAGCGTGTGTGTGAGCTGTGGAGTGTGTGTGAACTGCGGAGTGTGTGAGCTGGGGAGCGTGTGCATGAGCTGGAAAGTGTGTGTGTGAGCTGGGGAGTGTGTGTGTGAGCTGGGGAGTGTGTGTGTGAGCTGCCGAGTGTGTGTGAGCCGGGGATTGTGTGCGAGCTGGGGAGTGTGTGTGTGCCAGTAAGTGGGTGAATGTGAGTGGAGAGATAATGCACCAAATACCATGCAAAACAAGACGAATGAGAGATGGGGACTAGACTCTGTGCCTCTGGAAAAATCCATCAGATCATCATCACCCTGCCCAGTACCTCAGTACCTTCAAGACTGCCTTAAAAACACATTTATAATGTATAATGTGACTTCTGTCACGGCTTATTAATAAACCCCCCCACCATGCCTGTCATACTTACAGAATCCTACATACTTACAGAATCCTACATACTTACAGAATCCTACATCCTTACAGAATCCTACATACTTACAGAATCCTACATACTTACAGAATCCTACATACTTACAGAATCCTACATCCTTACAGAATCCTACATCCTTTCCTTCTTTTTTTGTAAATTTCTGTTTTACTGAGATTTTTTGTTCGCTGTTATTCTCCCTACAGTTTATATAGTATATGTTAATGTGCAATGCAGGCTTGTTCCTTTATATATTATGGGTTTGATTTACTAAGACCTTTAGCATATCACTGCTGCCCTCTGTTAGACTGAACCTGCCCACACTGCTGCCCTCTGTTAGACTGAACCTGCCCACACTGCTGCCCTCTGTTAGACTGAACCTGCCCACACTAAGGCTTTTGTAGGCCCTCTGTTAGACTGAACCTGCCCACACTGCTGCCCTCTGTTAGACTGAACCTGCCCACACTGCTGCCCTCTGTTAGACTGAACCTGCCCACACTGCTGCCCTCTGTTAGACTGAACCTGCCCACACTGCTGCCCTCTGTTAGACTGAACCTGCCCACACTGCTGCCCTCTGTTAGACTGAACCTGCCCACACTGCTGCCCTCTGCTAGACTGAACCTGCCCACACTGCTGCCCTCTGTTAGACTGAACCTGCCCACACTGCTGCCCTCTGTTAGACTGAACCTGCCCACACTGCAGCCCTCTGTTAGACTGAACCTGCCCACACTGCTGCCCTCTGTTAGACTGAACCTGCCCACACTGCAGCCCTCTGTTAGACTGAACCTGCCCACACTGCTGCCCTCTGTTAGACTGAACCTGCCCACACTGCTGCCCTCTGTTAGACTGAACCTGCCCACACTGCTGCCCTCTGTTAGACTGAACCTGCCCACACTGCAGCCCTCTGTTAGACTGAACCTGCCCACACTGCTGCCCTCTGTTAGACTGAACCTGCCCACACTGCTGCCCTCTGTTAGACTGAACCTGCCCACACTGCTGCCCTCTGCTAGACTGAACCTGCCCACACTGCAGTGTGCTTACACACACACACACACACACACACACACACACACAAACACACTCACATACACACACACACACACACTCACACACACACACACACACACACACACACACACACACTCACACACACACTCACACACACACACACTCACACACACACACACTCACACACACACACACTCACACACACAAAATTACAACAAGAATTAAGAATACAAGCAAAAAACAAGAAACAAGTGCGATATGAAAATGGTAATAGATTGGTGGGTATTAAGGTGGAGTCTGAAGAGGTGTGTTTTCAGCCCAAGACAGGAAGCATGAAGTGATTGAGCAGATCGTAGAAGAATGGGGAGTTTGTTCCACCACTGGGGAGCTAGGGTGGAGAAGCTCCGCAATTGGGACGAGTGAGAGCCTTTGACACGGAAGGCACATGTGTGTGTGTGTGTGTGTGTGTGTGTGTGTGTGTGTGTGGTAATCAACATGGTAATATGTATATTTCAACCAACACAGATCTGCATTTCTCAGACTCCTCTCTCTTTCTGTCTCACACACAATGAATCTGACTTGTGCAGTAGCAAAAATATTAATGTTTACATGAAAAGGAGGAGTCAAGTCAAGCAGTGGCTCTCCAGTTTATACATGTATCTGCCCCTTTCCCTCAAAATGTATTTCACTAAAAAACACTGGCGTAGGTATGGGATGGCCACGGCCACCTAAATAGAATTTGGGCCAATTTATCTTGACTGAACCACCACATCCAAATGTGATTGCCCATCTAGGTAGGTCTGGCCCACGTAGTTCTATGTAGGCCCAACTATATGAATATTTCTGGCTACGCTGCTGATAAAAAAAGCCTTTGTCAGTCTATGTTTTAAGATGTTATGCTTTTATTTATAATGTATTGATGCACTTAGTCATTAAAATAATAACATTAGTCGCTCACCTGCCGCCTGGATATAGATTTTTTTATGTTTTAAAGTCACTGCATGTTATGCCCTGAAATATCGCAACTAGAACATATTTGTGTGTACTTGCTGCCACCAGGTGTTCAAAATATGTATTGCATAGAAAAAAGAAACGATAACCCGAAGCGCATAACCCACACGTAATCCTGCATGACCAAACCAATAAGTAGCATTCATCGCAGAGAGTTTGGATAAAAGCGCGAAATACCGCGAAAAGATATATTGCAATCAACACTTTATCAGAGTCCGTGTGGTTTGCAAACACTGAAGACGACAGCTTAATGGCTGTGTCAGTTGATTTGCCTCTTAGCTACATCACTTAAATTAAAGTGTGAAAAAAGCCATTGGAAAAAAAAAAAAGACAAAAAAAAAGAGCCATCTGATTCATTTATTGGAAATCAATTGTTTCATAGTTAATCTCCTCACATGTTGTGATACAACATTGTTTTGGTGATCAAGCTTGTATCAGCTTGCAAGCAATCTATTTCTGCTTCAATCAGAGCGACGACAGGGGATTTGCACGTAGGTTACAGTAGTAAACCTCTTTGGTTGTCGGCCTACAAGCGGTAAGGTTGCAGCTGCAGCATAAATAGACTAGCTATAAGATATGTCTGACCTCGTATTATTATCAGACTCACTGATTCCAACGATATCAGCCCATTTTTAAAAAAAAATTCTTCCCTATATGCCTGGCCAGCTTGTCGTGGAGTAGCCTGACCACATAACTGTACAGTTCTGTGAGCCGGACCCTTCTACAGTCTATTGCCTGACCCTATGCCCGAGCCAGAATGTGTGAACTCCACGGGAAACTGCAGCATAAGATCACACGGCGCTCAGCTCACACCCTCTGAGTCCCTGCTCTCGTGCTGTCGATAATTCCGGACAAACGTTTCCTCCCCGGGACACAGGAGTGTTTTTCACTCGATATTCTACAAAATGAACGAATAAAGAGTAGCCTACATAAAATTCATTATATTATAGATGTTTCAGTCATTACAGATAACATACAGTACGTCCTCTACGTTTCTCAACACAATTGAGATACATTTAGTTAGGCTACTGCAAATAAATGTAGGCATAAATAATAATGAATCTAATACTGAACAATGGCATAAACTTTGTATTGCAGAATGTTAGTGTATGCAATTGAAGGCATTGCCTTTTATGTTTGGTTATTGTAGTTTATTAAAAATAAATAAATACATGTGGCTGTACCACACGTAGTGGTAAAATAATGTTAGTTACTTGTCCTGAATCAATCTTGACATGTCGCTAGAACAGCTGGTTTGGATGTGAATATTCTGTATTGCTTTAAGATCTACAAACCGTAGGTGACCGACGTGTCTAGCCAGTAGGTGGTGGCTGCGGTACTATGACCTTGAAGAGACCTTCAGTATTCCCTCATTTATGAGGGGCAGGAGGACGTGTGATAGCCTGCTATGCATTCACAGTTTCTGTATCAAACGACAGCTCCCAATGAGTTCATGTGCTGCTCCTGATTAGGCGATAGCTCATATAAACAGTCAAACCTAGAAATCAGAGTTGCAGGACTGCAGAATCGTGCTCTGCGCTATGGGCTTCTTCTGCGCCCGTGCCATAGGCCCTACTGGCCTGATGCTATGGGGACTGTAAAGAGTTTAGATTAGGACACAGCCATTTTTTCAGTCATAGAAAATGGGACTTGATTGGACAATACATGTTCACGTGACTTATGTGCATCACTACTTGAAAAAGAAATGTTCTCTCTCCTTCTCTTTCCCTCTAGGCTATATATATCTCACCAAAAAATATGTTTTCAACATAAAAAAAAAAAAGGCCAAGTTACTCACGCATAGCCTACAAACCATAGGTCTTTAATTCCAACTTGCAAAAACTAGGCCTGCCTTTAAAAGTATTGATATCAAAATGTGGCCAAGTTACAACAAACAATATTGCCTATCGTAGCTCACACTAATTAAACTAGCTCTATTCCAAAGCAATGCTATCCAAACTTTCTTAAATAATTTAATACAACTTAGGCCTGTGTTTTTTCATCTTAGCATGTGAAGAGATTGTGGTCAATTAAATTGTATGTGCCACATCAAACTGTGAAAGGACAATAATTTATAGTGGAAATAATCTGACATTCACATGTGTTGCAATTACAACACTACAGGGTATGTTTGAACAATTGTCTGCATCCAGTGCTTTGGGTCTATGAAAAGCACAGCATGAATAAAATGTATTATTATTATTATTATTATTATGTATTTATTTATTTGGAATATTTCTATTTCAGAGCCTGGTCCTTCAAAGCCTAGACATTATTGTGTTCTCAAAATTCTGTTTGCAAATAACATAGCTATTATTTTGTTAACAAATTAGTACTATTACTTATTTGGCATCATCTGACCCACAAACATACAGTAGGCTACATTGACAGGGGGAACATGTCTGGATAGGTTTGTAAAAATGCTATATGTAGGCTATTTTCAACATCAACATATTTCTATTTTTTATCTACGTTTATATATTCATCCCCCCCTTTCTCTATTGTAAATTATCGTTCTTGGTGTAAATGTCTGTTTGTGAATTGTAGAGAAATCATTAGCAGCAGCGAACATTTTAAAACCTGTACATTTTCTAAAGTAAAGTTTACAACAAAGTATAAATATATTTCTAGAGTGTAATTATTTGTCAACTGTTTAAAACATGAATTGAAATGACATGTTGTTTCATGAGGCCATTTTTATTATTTGACATTTAATTTTTGAATGACCACAATCTCTTCACATGCTAAGATGAAAAAACACAGGGCCAAGTTGCATTAAATAATTTAGAAAAGTTTGGATAGCATTGCTTTGGAATAGAGCTAGTTTAATTAGTGTGAGCTACGATAGGCAATATTGTTAGTTGTAACTTGGCCACATTTTGATATCAATACTTTTAAAGGCAGGCTGAGTTTTTGCAAGTTGGAATTAAGAACTTACAGACAGTGCTTTGTAGGCTAGGCCTTTTTTTTTTTGTTACGTTGAAAACATATTTTTTGGTGACATATCACTTATTTTTATGTACTAATGTAATGTGTTTGGTAGCTAACTAATGATGATAATGCATGAAGATGACATCAAGAGAGACATGCATACAGAATACATGCATACACACGCATGTATTGCAGCTCAAAGAAAGACATATGCGTGAGTTCTGTGCTTTAGCTTACCATGAACTACAACTAAATTAAAGTGTGAGCAGTAATTTTAACTGCATGACGGTACGTAGCCTATTTGAACTGTATAAACTTTGCCGTATCCGTCTCAATTACAGTATTCATGTTAGTCTAAAATTATGAACTACAGCTTTAAGAAAACCCCGCAAATTTTGACTTACGACCGATGCTCTTGCCACAGCCACAGACTGTAAAATGCACCGTTTATACACGCTAAGAAAATCATGTTCACGTATAGAATTTGTTTTTACTTGCCATAATTGGCTATAGCGTGGCCTACTTGGGACAGAAGCATGTCCTGCATCATTTGGATAGTCACTCAGTAGTCAATTAATGTCATTGTTGTGCGCAGTGCAGGTAGGATGTCAACACATTGTTTTCTAAAGGGAATTGAGTAGGCTATAGCTTTCTTTTGTAGGAAGGTAGGCTATAGGTAATCTGTAGTTGCTCTGGATATTTTAACTAGAAAATCTCACGATATCGGATACAGCGAAAAACTTTGGAAAGATGGATTTTGAATAAGGTTCATGGTCAACGTGTCCTGATGAACTGAACTTTGACTAAAGGCAACGTAGAATCGGGGTAAGCAAGTCTTTGCGGCTAAGTAGCCGTTTTCGATTGAAAATGATAGGCTATAGTTTTATTTTAGTTTGTTTTCTTCTGACAAAGTAGGTAGTTGTTAGCATTATAGTCATAGCTAGATCGGTATGTTAACTACCTAGGTGGAATAACGTTGGATTTGAGAGATTGTCAGGCAGATAATTTTTGGAGATGCAATGACGTTAACAGAAATTAGTAACGTTAATGCAACAGGGTGAATGTGTTGCAAGAAACGAAGATAAAGTTGATGACATTCTATAGGCTATACACGGTAATAAAACCTTAGACCTAACTAATGGTTTGTATGTCTGTAACGTTAGCTAAATTATATATTGGCATAGTTTACATTAATGTAAGAACTTTCGTCGTTTGCAAGGTAACACGTTAACGTTAGCTAGCGTACCTTAAGTTACATTGCAGCGTGGGCAATTAGAATTGCTTAGCGCAGGGGTTCCCAAACTTTTCCATGCCAAGGACCCCCAAATAGCCGTAGCCTCTGGCTGGGGCCCCCCTATTGCGAAATGGCTTTAAAAATAAACTTTTAAATTACACTGGCAAATATAAAAAAATCTAACATACAGCTTCTTAATACACAACACAATACTTTTGACCCTATTTTGATTCCATAATCGGGCCGTTAGCAGCTCAACGTAACGCTTTGACTAACGTTATTGGCTGCGATTGAAAGAAGGGCATGGCAAAGACCAAATTTCGATATGAAAGGATTTATAACAATTTATATCTTATTTTAAACCGGCACAGTAATCTTATGAATTGAAATTAATTTTTTGAATACATTTTTTATTATTATTATTATTTTTTTGTTGCATTTTCCATTTTCCTCTCCCTTCCAATTGGCCCCCCTGGCGCCCCCTGGCGGCCCCCCGTTGGGCCGCGGCCCCCACTTTGAAAACCCCTGGCTTAGCGTACCGGAGCCTATTATCGGGCGGAAAACAGACATTTTTGTGTTCAACATACGATACTGATATTATTCGGGCACATACCATTGGACATATTATATTTATTAGGTTCACAAAATGATAAGCTAACTTTTAAGCCAATAAACATGTAGATATAACCGGTAGTTTTTTTGTTTTAACGTCTTTTATAAGAGAAAGTGCTGCAAAAAAAGCGGCGCCCTTTATCGGGCGGCTGGAGGAATTCATAAAGAAGCTCACGATTTTTGTTGTTTTAAAAATCAATGAATAGTTTATTTCATCAAGAAAGATACCGTTTGAATAACCAATATGTTGACAAAATAGCTGGCTAACTAGATTGTTTACCTGGCAGTCCGGAAGTTGTCCATCTCATTGAATGTATTTCTTCACAAAACGATAAACTAACTTTTAAGCCAATGTAGAAGTCTTTGGTTTGAACGTCTTTTAGATAAGACAGTACTGTCCAAAAAGGGGCACCCGTTATCATGTATTGGCTCAATCTTATTGGACTTGTTTCTTCACAAAAACAATAAATTAACTTTTAAACCAATAAACATGTAACGTTTGACATGACCGGTAGTTTTTTTGTTTTAACGTCTTTTAGATGAGAAAGTGCTGCAAAAAAAGCGGCGCCCTTTATCGGGCGGCTGTTCTAATCCATAAAGAAGCTCACGATTTTTGTTGTTTTAAAAATCAATGAATAGTTTATTTCATCAAGAAAGATAGCTACCGTTTGAATAACCAATATGTTGACAAAATAGCTGGCTAACTGGATTGTTTACCTGGCAGTCCGGAAGTTGTCAATCTCATTGGATTTATTTCTTCACAAAACAATAAACGAACTTTTAAGCCAATAAACATGTAGACGTGACCGAGTTTTTTGTTTTAACGTCTTTGTTTTAGATGAGACAGTACTGTCAAAAAATGGGCAGGCTCAATCTTATTGGATTTATTTCTTCACAAAAACGATAAACTAACTTTAAAACCAATAAACATGTAGCGTTAGACATGACCGGTAGTTTTTTTGTTTTGTTGTAACGTCTTTAAGAAGAGACAAGACTGCCAAAGGGGCGCCCATTATCGGGCGGCTGTTGTAATCCATAAAGAAGCTCACGATTTTTGTTGTTTTAAAAACCAATATTTTATAATCATCAAGATAGCTACTGTTTGAATAACCAATATGTTGGCAAAATAGCTGGCTAACTGGATTGTTTACCTGGCAGTCCTAAAGTTGTCAATCTCGTTGGATTTATTTCTTCACCTACCGCGCCCTCAAGTGGACATATAAATAAATGGCACTTATTGATGTTGGCGCTTGCTAGTTCAGGCTAGTTGAGTGCTAATATTGTAAATGTGCTATACACATATCAGTCTATTAATGGTTAATATATATTTTTACTTTATTATTAATATACCTGTATTGTAAACAAGAATCTTATTATCAAACATACTGTATATCTGAAAGCACAAACACAGAGCACTTATATATTTTTATTGGTTTTTTATTTATTTTAAGCTGCAGTAGCTGCAGAAATAGACCTCGTTTTCCCTCAGGTTGTCTACCACCCACTGCACACAGACAGTGTGGAACCACTAGCACAGTGGCTGCACTGCACCCAGGACACCACCTCCCCTGATGTTTCTGGGTTTCTCAGGCCGCAGACGCCATACACCGCCATTTCCTCCTCCTCCTCCATTGCCTGCCATTTCCTTGTCCTTTTTCAGAGGTGGAGGTAGATGCGGAAGTGGAACAGTACGGGTAGAGGACACCGCGGAGTAGGGTCGTTTTACCAGCCTTCGTTGCACTAAAAAAATTAAATGTTGTAATGTTGATACAAATAATAGAAAGTAACAAGACAGGCGGCAAAGTAATGAAACAAGAATAGGCAACAATTTGTTTATGTATAATGTTAACTACCTCTACCGTTGCTGGGCCGCGTGTTACGTGAGAAGGGGTTGGTGTCGGAAGAGACAGGAGGCAATGTTGTGGCTGTGATGTTGATTTGCCCGGGGGGGTGGTGGCATTAGAGGAGGCCGGTCCTGTGGTGTTGTCTGACAGGGCAGGCGGTGTAGGCTGCAGGTGCAGGTGGTTGTACTGGTGGTCGAGCTGGTGGATGGCTGTGTGGCTGCAGGCAGAGTGGATGTTGTTGTGGAGGAGCTTAGAGAGGTGGTGCTGGTGCCAGGATCTGGTTGCACGTCAGATGGCATCAAGTGTGACTCATCCATTACGGATGGGTCGAAAGGGAAAATGCCCGTGTTTCTAAAGCCTGCCACCGCAATCTTCTTTTCCTTGCAGTTCTTGTATGGGATGTTGAATATTTTTACCAGACATGTTTAGCGCCTCTACGTGACACAACTTTCTCCCTACCCCTCTCCATTGCAAACCCAGTCTCATCGCAGTTGTAGATTTGACTGGGTTTGTCCTTCAACCTCAGGGCCTCCAGGGTCGTCCAGCAGGGTGTAAAACTGGTCTACCACCTCCCGCGTAGCACAAGCTGCCCGTGCCCTGTCAGGGTTGTCCGACCTTCTCATGCTCAGGACATCAGTGTACCTGGCTCTGAAATTTCTCCACCACATCTTTTCCAGTTTTGGGATATTCCCCCCCGGGTGCCTCTTCCGACGCAGCGCCGTTACAAATGCCGCCAGGATGTGGCGGGTCAAGGGAAAGCCACGGGGCGCGCAGTAGAGGCAATACTGTACCAGATAATTCTCATCCTCTGGTGACAGCATTGTGGGTCCCCCACTACGGCTCCCGTGGACAACCCGGCCACTTACCCCATCCTGCAGGGTTTGCCTCGGCACCTGATGGATCTGAATATTACAGGAAATAAAACAATATTTTGATTAACATTTACACTTGTTATTTGCTTATCGTTTAACAAAGAATATTGACTTTGGTTGTCATTGTTTCTGCTGTTGGTGATGGTTCACTGACGTGTATTCATTCACAAACTAACCCGCAGCCTTACGGAAAGCCATCCCCTCTCACAGTTCTCCATGGCCGCTGTCATGTCCTCTTCCTTCCACGGCTTCCTCTTCTCGGGCTATAACATATAACTGATTTGCATTGTCTTTATTGATAAAGATTATTGATATATAGGGGGGGGGACACATGTTCATAGTGGGCATGATGTGATGGTAATAGGCTAATGTCTTGTCTCTATTAGAAAAGAGCAATGTATCATTATTGTGCATGCAAGCTCAGTCATACCAGTAAGGTGTGTATACATATACAGCAATGACGATTTGTAGCTTAAGGTTTACCAGAGTTAATGGGCGAAATAACAGACATATCGCTCAACGCAGCAGGTGCTTGTAAACATTATCCGAGATGGGTGAAAAATCCGATAGGAAACATGAACAACATCGGTTCATATTCGTTGTACAGATTGTCTATAATAATCGTATCTTCATATCAGGGTAATATGACATTCTCTCAACACTTGGAAACATCGCTAGCTATCTAGCGAAAGTTTTAGCGACATTTTATTTAATTAAATCCCCCGAAGTAAACATGACTATGCGGCGTAGTACACCAGCGCGGAACTAGAATCAGATTTCGGACATTTTTTTCAGATAGGGGTCGTGATAAAAATGCTCACAAAATGTGTAATTATGGTCAAATATTCATGAAATTGAGCGGATACATACCTTATTTGGTTTGAAGTGGGTAGGAAATAGTGGTTTTCTTTTTTTCCGTTGGCAAATCGGCTTTCGACGAAGTTCAAATATGATCGAACGCGGCTGTGCCCGATAATGGGCGCCCTGTAGCTACCTGGGTGAATTTTATAATCGGTGACGACAAAGACAATAATAACATTGTCATAAAAATGGATTTACCCCTCAATATTATCCCTTAAGTGAGCATAGATCAAATAGTTCACAGGACAAATCGGATTCTCTAGCAGAGCAGCAGTAAGCTACGTAGCCACGACATTTTCCAAGTGGGCGACCTAGCGAATGACAGAGCGCTGTGTGGGGTTAAGTTACAAATTCAGTCCGAGGCTTTTATGGCCTACCTTGTATTAATGTCGCTACCTGAGTCATGGAACGATATTACGTGGGATTTTTATGTGAAATAATAGAGAACGCATCTCAGAAATGTATTAAAAAAGGGCTTCCTACAAAGATTATTCAGGTGTAAAAGCAATAGTTTTCATTTTTTTATTAAAAGCAAGCTAGCTGCTGCACGAAACAAAGATGGCGACGGCGACTTTTGAAAAATATTCTGTGGCATCAGATGGCATGTCCTATTGGCTGAAGTAGCATCACATGTAGTGATGTGTCGGTCGCGAACGAAACGGCTCTTAGAGCCGGCTCTTTGAAGTGAACGACGGGAGCCGGCTCCTGTCTGTCTGGGAGCCGGATCCGCTTTTTTTCTTCTTTAAAAAAAAAACTTTTTTCTGTTCAAGCCGCACGTGATTGGTCAACTACACGATGTGTTAATTGTGTGTGTCCGCAATGAGCAGGAGGGGGAGGGGCGGGGTTACAGACACAGCTGAGCACACAGAGACGGAGAAAGAGGAGACGAGAGAGAACGCTGCTACAGAAGAGACAAGACGCTGGAAAGTCTGGAAAATGAGTGACAGCAGGAAACGGAGTAGAATTTGGACGCATTTCAATAGAATAGACAATACAAAGGCAGAGTGTAGATTGTGCAAGATAAAAATATCATATCGAGCAGGCTCCACAAACAACTTACACAGGCACATAAGAACTGCACATCCAATAGTGCAGTTGGAAGAAAAGAGACAAGCTAGCGAAAGTGAGGGTGGCAGTACGTCTACTGCAACTGTTGCTGCTGCTGCAGTGTCTACAGCGTCAATGTCATCCGGTACACCACCACAACCTCCTAGACCTACAACCCAGAGCTCTATGAGCCAGTTTGTGCAAAAGGCTTTGAGCCGGGTAAAACAGAACACAGTTGACGAGGAATTAGCTAAAATGATAGCACTTGATTTATTTATGTGCCAGGCTGTTCTACGTGTTTAAGTGCTTGCCTTTACCCACTGAGTCGTTATTATTATTATTATTATTATTGTTTATTTATTTCAAAAACCTTATTGTGTTATTATTTTGTTAAGTGTGATTCTCCAAGCTTCTCTATGTTGTTTCACTGTAAATAGTTAAAAGTTAATAAGTAATACAATCAGAGATTGGACCTTTTGTCTAATTGAGTTGGGTCTTTGTTTTTGTACTTTATAATTTATTTTTTGGAGCACTCTGCTCCTTATTGAGTATAATAAGCCATATAAATAATAAACATTTGATATAATGTATGGTTTTTACATTAGTAATTCATTTTACATATAATTTTTGGTAATTCATTAATTTAAACAACAAAAAATCTGAGGAGCCACTTGGGAGCCGAAAGAGCCGGCTCTTTTTAGTGAGCCGAGCCAAAAGAGCCGGCTCTCTAAAAAGAGCCGGAATTCCCATCACTAATCACATGTGCACTTCCTTATAAATCCAAAACCATGACGTTCACATCCTTATGTGCATATAAAAAAACATTACGTAATGCACATCGTTCATCGTGCCTGTGTATCATGCAGTGTATCTAAAGACTTTGATAACACTTTGTTATTGGTTGATGAGATGTCGTTATTGGGTGATCAGATGTTGTTATCCAATGGGGATAATTATTATTCGTGGGCAAGGAGCATTTGTGATGACGAATTCTACAGAAAAATGGGAAGAAGAAGAAGCGGAGGAAGCGGAAGAGGAAAGAGAAAAACAAAATAACCCAAGTTTGGGGCTTTATTGTGTGGATGTGTGAAGTTGCATCTGAATTATGTGTGGTTACATGAGGTCAGAACGTGAAGAAGTTAATGTTTTTAAGGGCTGAAAGTCTGTGGTCATTATGGTTATTTCTGTATAAAACCCTGAAAAGTGCCAAACTCTCTGTGCTGTATAGGTATGGGGCATGCCCCACCAAGCCTTAACTTGGCAGATGGCATACCTGCCATCCCAATAGTGCTCTCCATAATGTTTGGGACAAAGATATATTTTTTTCTTATCTCTATACCCCACAATTTTAGATTTGCAATCAAACAATTCACATGTGGTTAACATGCAGATTCTCAGCTTTTATTAAAGAGTATTTTTTAAATATAAATGTTTTCCTTTTGTTTTCACTATGTAGCCTACAGCACTTTTATACATAACCCCCATTGTTATGGCTATAATCTCAAAAAGTACCATTTTATCTAAATGGGCACACAATGAAGACGAATTTGAACTGCTTAATGAAGCTTTCTACTGAGAAACAAATATGAAAACGGATATGTTCTAAAATTGATCATTTTATCGTACACAAGAAACAACAATAGCTACGCATAAATGAAGAATGGTTAACTGTTGTTCTTCATAGGAATCTATTGCCTAAGGGTAAATTGTTCAATAACTAAATAGGAAGAGGATCATTTTTGGCCCCTCATGCACCGTAAAAAAAATGAAACAAAAAACAAATCTGGCCCCCGCGATAAATTATTTTAAGCTGCATTCACTGCGCTCGGTTATTACGGACGGTGGAGTTAACTCTTTCAGAAGTGGAGAGTAGCTAGCCCGGATACATGTAATAAGAAGTTGTGTAAGTCGCTCTGGATAAGAGCGTCTGCTAAATGCCTGTAATGTAATGTAATGTATCTTGAGAAGCAGTTTGGCTGACGGCGGGGGAAGGGTTACAGCAGTGCGGATGTGAGGTACTCTCTCCAGGGTCGGGGGGAGGGTCTCTGCTCTCCAGGGTTGGATTGATCATCGTACTGCGTGACGACCAAAATAGCCAGCCAACTAGCGGGCAAGCTACATACTGTAGTTAATACCTGCATGAAGCTAATACTGATAATAACTGTAAAAATATCACAACTCCGCAACAGCGTCCGAGGAAACGATTGATCCCCATAATCATGACAGAGCTTCGGCACCGCGGCACAGCAGAGACCGACTCACAGCAGCAATCAGAAGATGACAAGGTTATTTCAGCATTTTCCATTTACAATTCAAGATGAGCTTTAGGTGTCTAACGTTAGCTTGGTTATCAACCATCAATTATCAAGGCTATCTAGGATTAGCTAGGCTAAGTTAAAATAAGTTTAGGCGAGTGGCTTTCTCCATGAATATCCTGTTAGCTGGTAAATAGGTTAGTCAACATTACCAGCTAGCTAGCTGACTGGAAGCGAGCACTAGCCACCGTTTTAGCCGCTAACTACTACTAGCTAACAATACTCAGGTGACTGACGTTTGTCGTGCTACGGCTAGCTAACGGGCTTTAAAATACTCGCAATATAGGCGGCTTGCTATGTGCTATCTAGATAGCTGAGTTAGCTAGCTAGCTGTACAATAATCCTCAGATAGTTAACCGTTTGCTAATGTTAGATATTATTCGCCTTATTTAGCTAGCATGCTAACTTTTATTTGTTGATTCGCCATTCAACGTTTTCAGTGCCAGCGCTTAACGTTACACTGGAGTTTGCTCCGTGAACTGGAGTGATGTAGTGTAAGTTGTAACGTTGGTCTAAAATAAAACATTGCATTTGGCCTGTGAGCCTCCGATGGCGCATTTCTCTGTGGCGTTATAATGTTGTTGGTGAACAGCCACAGCTAGCCCAAAGGGAAGGAAGGAAGGAAGGAAGGTAGGTAGGTAGGTAGGTAGGTAGGTAGGTATGTATGTATGTATGTAGGTATGTATGTAGGTAGGTAGGTATGTATGTAGGTATGTATGTAGGTAGGTAGGTAGGTATGTAGGTAGGTATGTAGGTATGTATGTAGGTAGGTAGGTATGTAGGTATGCATGCTAAGGTAATACATTAATGTGGTGCCCATATAAATTAACCTTGTCCACAGGACACCAGGGACGAGATAAAAAAAGGAATGAAGAGTATTTTTAGCTTGCTAACTGGAAGACTGTAATTCTTAGTCACTCACCTACTTTCTAGCTAGCTTTGACCAGTTTCGAAACGGATTTTAGTGCCAGTGTGTAAGAGGCCTAAGTTCACTTGGTTAACGTTTCTAGAGTTATCGCTTCGTCAGTGTCACACATTCAATATTGAATGCCATTTTATGTCGTGTTAAACCGCTCACTTCGTCCTGTAAAATGCACTGACAGACTCACCATTCAGGTTATGTTAATGTTAGTGAACTGTACTTAACTGCCACCGTTTCGCTAGATACTGAGGACACACAGCCTCGAGGCTGAAAAGGGTGGACAGATAGTGGTTCATACACCGTTAACTGAAGAGCTGTCATAAAACAAATCAATAAATGCATAGTAACTGATTAACATGGTTACAGACAAAGTGGAATGTATACATACACGTAATATATGTAAAACATAGGTCATTGTGAATGTAGTTATGTGCGTATAAATGCTGTAGAATAAACTTGTAGCTGAGATCCATGGAGCTGGCGTACGCTTTGATATATGTGTAAGTCAAAGGGGACTCATTGAGTGTAATTCGATTTTCCGTGTACTGAGAGTCGTCGTGTTTTGACAACAGTACCAAATAACCTTTTCCTATATTCCCTCTTTAAAGTGTACGGAACATCTTATCCTTATCAGCTCCCTTTTCACAAACAAAAAAAGTCCTTGTCTTCTGTGGCCTTAAGTTATCTATTTCCCCACCAGACTCAAAAACAAAAACATATAGTTTCTGTTAGACAGGGTCACGAAGAATTAGTGCTTGCCAAAAACAGCGTGCTTGCCAATGTTTAGTAGGTTGTGGCTTAATGTTTTAGTGCACACTAGAGCATGAGGCGGGGATCAGATAACGCACCCACAAATGAGTCAGGAAGAACAAGAAAGACATTCCCATTAATTACGAAATCTTCTGGAAATGAGTGGACAGCCAGCTGTTTACGGGAGGGGTTTGTGCAAAGAGGCTATAGACTAACCAGATACTCTGCTCTGCATAATGAACCCCGAATGGTCCGTCTCGCTACTGTTGTGTCCAAAACATTCCAATTTATTTGATCATCTGAAAATTCATTAAAGCTGTGCCGTGACCAATGACAATTCTGCACCAATGGCTGTGCTGTGCTGTAATCTCTTTACCAACTGGGGGGACTTGTAGTTAAGAAACAAAGAGGATGGAAGGGAATGCAGAAGTGTGTCTTGTGTGTCTAAAGAATCTTTAGTTTGTTTTATTGCTGGAGAAGAGAGCTTTGTTTGCTCTCCAGGCAGTTGTGTCTAGCAGAGAGAGGGAGGGAGGGGGCAGAACTGGCCATGCTGGGTCCAGGTGGAGGTCAAAGGGGTCAAGAAAGACCCCCAGGGTAGGGCACTTATCCTCATCAAAGACCCTGGAGTTTGGCACATTCTGTTTGTCTCTTTTAAGTATCCAATAAAAGAAGTAAAAACGATCAAACTGTGACTTTTAAAATGGTTCAAATATAGCAAATATAGGCCTAGCATTTGGATATACAGACAATGTTTTAGGGATTTATGTTCAATTTGCATCTTTATCTTGGATTTAATTTGTTGTCTTGCACTTTTATGTACTTTTAGAAATAGGGCAGTGAAGAGGTTAATAATAATTTAATTCCAGCCAAGAACCACAAAGCACTTTACAAAGAGTGGGTTGGTAATCACTTTGAACTGCCACATAGCGGCCATTTTGCTGCAGAAAAAGCATGGAGCACACGCAAGTTTAGGCAGGGAGTCAACGATTTGTTTCTTTCAGGTAAACGAGACTATGAGAGCAGTTTTGTGGGGAGTTTGGCCAGGGCATTGAAGGGGACAGAGATCTTATAAGAAGCAGAGATGTGTGATAATAGATCATTTAATCTGAAAGGTTCGAGCAACAGTTTCTTCTTCACTGCAAAAAGAAAGTGTTCTCTGTGGGAAGACTATATGAATGTATAAAATGCACATAAATTGCATTTTCTTAAAGAAAACATAAAGAAAACATAATTTTTAAACCTTGATAATAACATGTACCACAATTATATGTAATAGGATAATTCAGTTCCATCTTTGTAGCCTATATTCAGGGTCAGTCATGGTTTTAAAAAGAAAGAATAAGAATGTCAAATTAATTTGGGAGAATATTTTAATGTTTTTGGGATTTTTTTCTCGCCCACTTAATTCTTATATTTGAGACATTTCTAGAAAGAATATGGCCTTTTTGGACCACAGACAGCACTTCCAGCAGCGGCCTGGTTTTCCCATCCGAGCGATATCCCCATCCAGTCCCGGTTTGCAGGCGTTTCAGGGCCACAGGGTGGTATAGCTGCTGGCTAGTTTAGGTTTGTGTGCTGGCCTTGTTTATAGCTGATTATCCATACAATGTTTGGCCCTCAAAGAAGTGTAGGGAATAGGCGACAGGGGGAGGTGTGTTCCCAGTGTGAGCATTAGCTGCTGAGAAAGACTAAGCCAATGTGAGTTAGCCAAAACATGTTTGCATCACGTAGAGGCTAATCAAATTGTACATTCTGTTTGCTGCACGAGTCTGTATTTACAACCAGCCTTGCCTTAACATCGGTGCTAAGCGGTCAATTCCCAGCTGTGTTGCACTCGCATCAGAGCACCCTCCCCCCCAGGAAATCTACCTTAACCTCAGCACCTGAAAAGTGATTCATTTAATGCATTGATTTCTCTGAAGTGACCGAGTCCTGAACTGAAGTGTGATGTATTGCTTTTGTCTGTTGAATTGTGCATTCGCAGTAATGTTTTACGCATTGGATTCAGTAAGGCTCTCCTGTGTCCTGCTGTGTGGCAGCTCTGGTTTTCTCTTGCTAATGAGTAGCCTGTGTGATGTGCGGCACACTAATTGTCCTCTATTTCGCTGTCAGGGTGAGCAGGGTGTCTAATTGTGCTTTTCAGATAGGAAGCAGGGTGTGAAATGAACACCCGCCACAAGCAAGTAAAATTTTCATTGTGGCTGGTAAGATTTCTACTCTAGCAGCCGGTTCAGCTGGTAACCAACCAAGCTGTGTTATATCATAAAAGATAAAATATTTTAAATGGCTGGTGATTTTTAGATTCCACAAGCCACTCTAGCCAGTGGGTGAAAAAGTTAATTTAATGCCTCGCAGAAACACTTTGTTTTCTGCATTGCAGATGTTCAATTGGAAGTGAAAATAAATATGAATATAAATGTGTAAACTGTGCCTGTTTTGTAAGTGTGGGACGGTGATAGATTTCCTCCCACAAAGATAGCAGTGTCTTCCAGCAAGGAGCCATTTATAGAGCAAAAACGTGCCACTCTTCCTGTCTTCTTTTCCCTCTACAGGAAGTGTGCTGGGGTTTCCTTGCAATTCTGCTAGCATCTTGTTTTTTGGTTATTTTTGGTTTGTTTATTTTCAATGCCAGCATCCTGAGTGACAGGATGTAGTTTCCATGGAAACTTGAGTGCCTGGCCGGCAGATTCTATAAGCTGGATTGTGTAAGTGTGTGCGTGTGTGTGTGGGAGAGAGAGGGAGGGATAATGACAGAGGAAAGGAAAGACTTTTGGCTACATGTTTTGACCTGTGACTGTTTTTTAAAAGATATTTATCATTCTAATGGGACAATTCTTCAAAAAAAGAAATATTGGAATTGGTCTGTAAAATAATAATAATAAATAAATAAAAACACAATTATCTGGAATGAGATATTTCTGACACTGAGTGCTCGTACAATTATATACAGAGAGATAAAGAGAAAGTGAGGGGCGTGGCCAGTGGAGTGTTGGCACAGTGCAGCTGGCATCTGAGGCTTCATGACAAACGCTGTGGGCTGTTGCCACGGAGAACAGGATACCTGACTGTCACCGACTGTGGAACTGTCACAATGGAACTCACAACAGGCTAAAACTGTGTACACACACACACACACACACACACACACACACACACACACACACACACACACACACACACACACAGAATATTTACATGAAAGGGAGGAGAGATAAGCCATTTCATGTTTGTTATTTGGAATACCTTTGAAATCCACTTCAAATACGTAGAACACACAGTCCATCAATGCCAATATTTTCTATGACCAGAAATGGACCTAAACAAGACGCTTAACTTAAAAATAGTTGGTTGGAAATTAATTAATTAATCGTTTGTGCTGTTATTGGACCAGAACTCGGGAGGGGGGGGGGGGTTTCAAAGGCCTTGGTCATGAGTCGAGGCCACCTTGGTTGAGAAGGCTGTGGAAGTCAGTGACTGACTAATGCATTTTAGGCTTAAGCCTAGCCTGACTAATGCACTTTATGAATGTATATGTGTAGCGTTACTCTAGCCTAGCTAATGAAAATCCCTCTGGCATCCATTCCTTATCAGGACCAGCTCTGAAAATATTAAGTACAATTTTCAAATTCAGTTGTGTGTGTTTTCTCGAATTGGGTACTTATTTATTTATTTTTTGAACTTTTAATGGAAAAATATTTTCATCATACCTTATTTATTTATTTATTTATTTATTTATTTATTTATTTCTGACTTCATTTTTAACCATAAAACTACAGGTACATTGCAGTAGCATTTACGGCATTTTTGTGTGCATGAGAAAGTTTATTTTAGCACAGCACAAGAAATGCTTTTAGCAACAATTAAAGAGTTTGGGTAAGTTTGTTGCTCAGTTTTGCTGTGATACCGTGGATTGGCCAGTTCTGTAATTTCTGTCACATGGACCTATGAGGAGTTTTGCCTCGTTCACTGTGTGGTCGGGCAACAGAACAGCATGGATCTGTCTGCCAGCAGCTTCTCAGCCTACAATCGGGGCATTTTTCCCCTCGCTAAACCGGCCTGTCGCTAAAACCACACCGCTTGTTCCTCTCCTCCAGGGAGGCGGGGCCAGCGGAACACTGGACTTGCTATCGACCACATTCCGTTCCATTCAATTCCATTCCATTCCAGAATCTTATACTCTGAACACTCTGCACGGTTTTTGGAGCCCTCCGATGATGCATCTTCGTCGGTTTTCCAGAAAGGTGGCTCACTTCCTGTCTTTCGTCCAGGGCTCAGAGGCGGAGATGAGGGCCGATGGAGACCCGGCTTCCGACAGCGAGGCCAAGTTGGACTCGGGAGTTCCCGAGGGCCCCGTCCCAGCCGACGACACCCCGGTGGTCCTGAACAAAGCCCTGTCGGGACTGTCGTCACGGTAACCTTTGCCTTTCCTTTCCATATGGCCGTGGATCTCACAACAAGATTTTGGTACTGTTTAAGAACATATCTGTACAGATTTGTCTGGGGCTTTTCAATAAGTGTGTGTGTGTGTGCGCGCGTGCGTGTGTATATTCTCTTCAGATGGAAGAACTGGTGGGTGCGGGGAATCCTCACTCTAGCGATGATCTCCTTCTTCTTCATCATCATCTACCTCGGCCCCATGGTGCTCATGATGATCGTGAGTTTTTCAGATCGTTTTTTTCTTTCCTCTCTCTCTCTCTCTCTCTCTCTCTCTCTCTCTCTCTCTCTCTCTCTCTCTCTCTCTCTCTCTCTCTCTCTCGCTCTCATTTTTCCATTTTTCATCCACTCTCCTCTTCTTTCTTCACTTTCTCACTTATCTTTGTCTCCCTCTCTCTCCCTCAAATGTGCTTCAAAAGACGTATATATATATGTACATATTGCCTCTCTGTCTCTCTCTCTCTCCTGAACGGAGGGTGGGTGCCACGTATGATTTCCTGACGGCTATATGGCAATCTTGTCTGTTTTTGTTTTGTAGTGTTTTTTTCCCCCTTGCCTTTGTTTTTCTGGCAGTCTGAACAGCACACTAAGTGAATAACAGTTGTTTTCAGGAGGTAGTGATGTTAAAATGTCACCCTTATGTAGTACCTCTAAAGGACAGAATGTTCATCAATAAAGCCGATTGATGAATGATTTAATTTGGGAGAAATGCACTTAAAAGTTCTTCTGCGTCAAAGACTAGAGTATGCCTCAAGATTTAAGTGCATCCGAATAATTCTTCTCTTCTGTGGCTGTGGCGTTCCCTTCTGGCACACCGTAGGGTACCTATTTCTAGCGAAGCTATCACCATTAATCTGTCAATCAACAGCAAGATGCAGGCACTTCTGAATCTACTTTCTATAATTGAGTTGCTGGAATCTGAAGCTGTTGAATCTTAGATCAGACTTGCGACTTGATAAGTTGTTTTCGTTGACACTGTCTGCCTAAAAGACTCTAATCTAAGCCTGTAGGGAAAACGGCTCGCAAATTACTCCCGTCTCAGAAGAATAAACCACAGTTATTGCAAGGGCTACAGTAAGTTTAACCTTCTTAGCCGTTAAGCATTGTTACGGAGAAAGGCCGCTAAAGATTAGCCCGCTATCTTGTTAATCTTTAACCCCTCTGTTAGTCATAATTCATCCCTGTTATGGATCCCCATTAGATTTGCGCTTTACATTTTAAGCGGTGGTCTCTACAGTACTTTAGTCAATTCAATCTAAATTTGGGGGATCCTATGGCGCTGATGGAATTAATTGGTATTGTTTATACAACACACAGGAGAGTTAGAGGAGATGGTACCAGCCAAGCGTAGGACGTCTTTTGGCACCACTGCAGGAGATTCTGAGGCAAGTTAAAATGAGGGTCAGGCTCCGTTCTCCCTCAGAAAGATGACGTGTGTGTCATTTACAAACGGAGGCTGGAATACCGTACTGTGCTTACTGTGCTGGCCTTAAAGTGCTGCCCGCAGCCCAAAGCACAAGATTAAGGGCTGTAACGTCTGACGTAACTCACTCCGGTCAGCCTTACCGTTCACCTCACAGGTCAATACGCGACAGCATCGTGCTGATTTGGGGTTTTCTGGAGGTCTCCGGACTAGTGGAGATTAACAGTCGTCTTGCATCATTAAATGAGGATAAAGCTTTTTGGTAATTTATTTATGGGAGGTAAGAACAGATTTGGGACTCAACCCTGGGTATGCATTATCTACGATTTGTCATTTTGAGGGTCCTTAAAACCAATTATTAAAAGCCAAAACATGTCCTTTCCACAGCCCAGGTGAAAAGGAATCACTGGAATAAAGCTTGAGGCAGACTAGAGCATGCTTCAGGACTTAAGTGAATAAAGCTTGAGGCAGACTAGAGCATGCTTCAGGACTTAAGTGAATAAAGCTTGAGGCAGACTTGAGCATGCTTCAGGACTTAAGTGAATAAAGCTTGAGGCAGACTAGAGCATGCTTCAGGACTTAAGTGAATAAAGCTTGAGGCAGACTAGAGCATGCTTCAGGACTTAAGTGAATAAAGCTTGAGGCAGACTAGAGCATGCTTCAGGACTTAAGTGAATAAAGCTTGAGGCAGACTAGAGCATGCTTCAGGACTTAAGTGAATAAAGCTTGAGGCAGACTAGAGCATGCTTCAGGACTTAAGTGCATAAAGCTTGAGGCAGACTAGAGCATGCTTCAGGACTTAAGTGCATTTCTCCCAAATAAAATCATTTATAACTGGTTTTATTGCAGAGCGTTTTGTTTGCTTATCGTTTGTGGTGTGCGTTTATGACACGACCAAAACCTCTGCGTCTGTCTTAAAATCACTATTTCCTGATTAACCAGGGAAATTATAGGAAAACATCACATCCGTGGTTGCATTGCATTCAGTAGGAATGGTATGCTGTTCTTAATCACGTTACTGCAAGGCCTGATTCCTCACATTATTTTCTCATTGTGCTCTCTAAGTGAATTTGCCAGTGATGACCGTAATTTAATTTAGAGTAGATTGGCCTGCATTGCAGCATTCTGCTCTGTGCGACTCCCCGTCAGTCCATGTGTGTACGATTGTTTCTTTTTATTTATTCATTTATTTTTTTAAATGTGAAAAAATTCAGTTAGATCCTTTCAAGTAACGACGCTAAATCGAAATCTTTGATTCCTCACACACGTTTAGGTAACAAGAGGAGACTCTGTGTCATTTAGCCCCGGGGGGGGGGTATACTATGAAGCAGGATTATGGAGTTAGCTGGATAACTGCACTGAGTGCAACCCGGAACAGCTCTTTTTACTTCAGTCCATGTTCCAGATTTGGGAGGGTTCCAGGTTTTACTCGGTACAGTTATCTAGCTAACGTGGTAATCCTGCTTCGTAGTATACCCCCCAGGTCTGCTTTCTGAGCTCAGCTTGTCCTTGAAGGCTTCAGAATGGTGTAGTCGGCAATGTGTTTAATGACGTGGCGTACTTCATGTCCTTGTGTTGAGTGTTCCCCTGCATACTGCAGTCGCATATTGGCCTTCGAGATCTTATCTGCTTATAGAAGCGCTTTTACCCATAATTCCTGCAACTGCACTGGTCTTATCTGCTTATAGAAGCGCTTTTACCCATAATTCCTGCAACTGCACTGGTCTTATCTGCTTATAGAAGCGCTTTTACCCATAATTCCTGCAACTGCACTGGTCTTATCTGCTTATAGAAGCGCTTTTTACCCATAATTCCTGCAACTGCACTGGCCTTATCTGCTTATAGAAGTGCTTTTACCCATAATTCCTGCAACTGCACTGGTCTTATCTGCTTATAGAAGCGCCTTTACCCATAATTCCTGCAACTGCACTGGTCTTATCTGCTTATAGAAGCGCTTTTACCCATAATTCCTGCAACTGCACTGGTCTTATCTGCTTATAGAAGCGCCTTTACCCATAATTCCTGCACCAGCACTGGGCTGCGGTCCAATCCGTTAAATGTTCTGCTCTCCTGCACTTCCCCTCGCCACTTCCAATTGGGGAAATCCCTTTAGAGTGCGGTCCAAACTGTAAAAAATGCAAGTGAAGTATGTGAAATTAGTCCCTCGACCCTCGAGGGAACGAGTCCGCAACAATGCAGACTTCGGGCAGTGAAATTGCCCAGAATGCTTTACTGTAACCCCAATCTCCAGCGAAAAGTTTCATGTTATCCTATTAGGATTCAGTAGCCTATTAGAATGATTATTTCAGGCCAGTTAACGATAGCTAGCTACATAATCAGCTCGTTGGCGTTCAGCGAGTATCCAGCAAATGAGCCACTGCAAGGTTATGGGCAATAGCCTTTTAAAAATACATTTTGTTTCAATTTCATATTCAATACGGGTCGCTCGCCTCTTTTATGTTTTATACTTCTGTGCTGCCTCCAAAGCAATCTAGGCTACGCATGCACCGTTTTGATTGCTGTTTTTTAATATATTTGATTTGGAGGTAGTTTGTAACATACAAGTGTAGCCTATTATTTCCCATTCCTGCTTATGAGGTATTTTAAAATGCTGTCTATCAATAAATTGATTGATAATCATTTTCTAGTTTGCTCTTTTGCCAGAATAAAAATTGAGATGTTGGCTGGAGCTTGCTGTCTGATGCAATTTATTGGAAAGTTTTGCACAAACTCATTTGTCAATGGTCTGCTGGCGTCACTGGCTCTGGCGAATTTCCGAGTGCAAGTTTGGTCCAATCCAAAAATTATTCCACTCCTCCCCGTCAGTTAGAGTGTCTACTCGTGTTGTTTTGCTGCTGCGTCACATCCTCCCAAGTGGAAGTGGAAGTGGAAGTGGAAGTGGAAGTGGCATGTGGAAGTGCAGGAGGGCATAACATTTAACGGATTGGAGATTGGACCGTGGATGAACGTTATCTGGTCTTACCCATAATTCCAGCACCAACACTGGTCTTATCTGCTCTCCTGCAGCGCGCCCTGTCTGACCAGAGGGGACAGTGGCAAAAAGGAATTGTCAAAACAGCTGGACATTAAGTTTAATTTATTTAGAAGAATTTAAATAATACACCTCTGATTTCGGTTTTGGAGATGAACAAAGCTTGGAGTTTTTGTGTTTTCATAAGGAGCTATGTGCACTGTAGAAAGCGGCATGTGGGTTTATGACCTGGGAACATAGCCATTAACTGGAGCTGGAGACATTTTTAATAACTTGAGTGCATATGTGACATGTTGATCTGTGTAGGATTAACTTTAACACATCAATCAATTGACTGTGGATGAACGGTCTCTGTCTCTCAATTCAATTTCAATTCAATAATGCTTTATTGCCATGACTGCATTAGTTACACCTTTGCCAAAGCAGGTGCAATAAAAAAATAGTAATAATAATAACAATAATAATGCAATGCAGCAATACTATAACTATTACTAATACTAATACTAATACTAATACTATAACTAATGTTGATCTGTGTAATTCATTTTAACACTATGGCAATGGCAATTGACACCTTGTGCCCCAAGCCGTGCTCTTTGTCCCTCTCTTAGAATGAGTGCCCATTTCTAGGAGTATAAAATTGGTATTGTTTTTGCCAAATTTGTCTGTTATCACTGAGCCTGTGGTCACTGAGCCTGTGGTCACTGAGCCTGTGGTCACTGAGCCTGTACTTGGCTAGACTGTGGTCACTGAGCCTGTACTTGGCTAGACTGTGGTCACTGAGCCTGTACTTGGCTAGACTGTGGTCACTGAGCCTGTACTTGGCTAGACTGTGGTCACTGAGCCTGTACTTGGTAAGGACCAGTCTCTGCTGTGGAGAGATAGTCAGCCAATTTGTATTCTCTTTTCAGGGTCCGATAACATTCTAATTTGTGTTGTAGTTTGGTGTCTATGTCCCAATGTTCCAAATATGAGTGTTTGCATTGTTTGATGATTTGGTTTACTCTAATCTGGGGTTGGGAAGCAGTGCTGGTCGGTAACTCTTCTGTGCTTGTGGTTACGGGGTTAGTTCGTTTCAGAACCAGCTGACTGAGGGGACTCTTTTTTTTTTTTAGCTCTTTGGTTCGGAATGGTTTAAATTGTAATGTATCATGGGGACTTGATTGAAGGTGCATCCAGAATTTAAGTGATCTCTCTCTCTCTTTATTACTGTTCATAACAGAATAACAGAAATTTGAGGTATTTTGAAAGGCAGGGTCATTCCTTGATGACCTCATTAGCGGAGACAATTTTAGCTGGGTCTGAGGTCGGTCTGGAGTGTGTTTGTGTGTGTGTGTGTGTGTGTGTGTGTGTGTGACAGTCTCTCCCTCCACCCCAGGTGCTGTGTGTGCAGATCAAATGCTTCCAAGAGATCATCACCATCGGCTACAGCGTCTACCACTCCTATCACCTGCCTTGGTTCAGAACTCTGAGCTGGTAAGTGCCCATCTGTCAAGCGATTGTCACCGTGGAAACGCCCTGAGCGATGACCTCAGCCTTTTTAGTGCTGTTTGTTTCCTCCTGTGTGTTCATTTGTTTGATCTCTTACACCAGCAGTGTCAGACCCACGTCCTGGAGGGCTGTGTCTGCAGGTTTAACTCCAGTCCTGGAGGGCTGTGTCTGCAGGTTTAACTCCAGTCCTGGAGGGCTGTGTCTGCAGGTTTAACTCCAGTCCTGGAGGGCCTGCAGACACTGCGGCCCTCCAGTACTGGAGTTAGACCTGCAGACACTGCGGCCCTCCAGTACTGGAGTTAGACCTGCAGACACTGCGGCCCTCCAGTACTGGAGTTAGACCTGCAGACACTGCGGCCCTCCAGTACTGGAGTTAAACCTGCAGACACTGCGGCCCTCCAGGACTGGAGTTAAACCTGCAGACACTGCGGCCCTCCAGGACTGGAGTTAGACCTGCAGACACTGCGGCCCTCCAGTACTGGAGTTAAACTTGCAGACACTGCGGCCCTCCAGTACTGGAGTTAAACCTGCAGACACTGCGGCCCTCCAGTACTGGAGTTAAACCTGCAGACACTGCGGCCCTCCAGTACTGGAGTTAAACCTGCAGACACTGTGGCCCTCCAGGACTGGAGTTAAACCTGCAGACACTGTGGCCCAGTACTGGAGTTACACCTGCAGACACGGCGGCCCTCCAGTACTGGAGTTAAACCTGCAGACACTGCGGCCCTCCAGGACTGGAGTTAAACCTGCAGACACTGTGGCCCTCCAGTACTGGAGTTAAACCTGCAGACACTGCGGCCCTCCAGTACTGGAGTTAGACCTGCAGACACTGCGGCCCTCCAGTACTGGAGTTATGCAGACACTGCGGCCCTCCAGTACTGGAGTTAAACTGCAGACACTGCGACCCTCCAGTACTGGAGTTAAACCTGCAGACACTGCGGCCCTCCAGTACTGGAGTTAAACCTGCAGACACTGCGGCCCTCCAGGACTGGAGTTAAACCTGCAGACACTGCGGCCCTCCAGGACTGGAGTTAAACCTGCAGACACTGCGGCCCTCCAGTACTGGAGTTAAACCTGCAGACACTGCGGCCCTCCAGTACTGGAGTTAGACCTGCAGACACTGCGGCCCTCCAGTACTGGAGTTAAACCTGCAGACACTGTGGCCCTCCAGTACTGGAGTTAAACCTGCAGACACTGCGGCCCTCCAGGACTGGAGTTAAACCTGCAGACACTGCGGCCCTCCAGGACTGGAGTTAGACCTGCAGACACTGCGGCCCTCCAGTACTGGAGTTAAACTTGCAGACACTGCGGCCCTCCAGTACTGGAGTTAAACCTGCAGACACTGCGGCCCTCCAGTACTGGAGTTAAACCTGCAGACACTGCGGCCCTCCAGTACTGGAGTTAAACCTGCAGACACTGTGGCCCTCCAGGACTGGAGTTAAACCTGCAGACACTGCGGCCCTCCAGTACTGGAGTTAAACCTGCAGACACTGCGGCCCTCCAGTACTGGAGTTAAACCTGCAGACACTGCGGCCCTCCAGGACTGGAGTTAAACCTGCAGACACTGTGGCCCTCCAGTACTGGAGTTAAACCTGCAGACACTGCGGCCCTCCAGTACTGGAGTTAGACCTGCAGACACTGCGGCCCTCCAGTACTGGAGTTAAACTTGCAGACACTGCGGCCCTCCAGTACTGGAGTTAAACCTGCAGACACTGCGACCCTCCAGTACTGGAGTTAAACCTGCAGACACTGCGGCCCTCCAGTACTGGAGTTAAACCTGCAGACACTGCGGCCCTCCAGGACTGGAGTTAAACCTGCAGACACTGCGGCCCTCCAGGACTGGAGTTAAACCTGCAGACACTGCGGCCCTCCAGTACTGGAGTTAAACCTGCAGACACTGCGGCCCTCCAGGACTGGAGTTAAACCTGCAGACACTGCGGCCCTCCAGTACTGGAGTTAAACCTGCAGACACTGCGGCCCTCCAGTACTGGAGTTAAACCTGCAGACACTGCGGCCCTCCAGTACTGGAGTTAAACCTGCAGACACTGCGGCCCTCCAGGACTGGAGTTAAACCTGCAGACACTGCGGCCCTCCAGTACTGGAGTTAAACCTGCAGACACTGCGGCCCTCCAGTACTGGAGTTAAACCTGCAGACACTGCGGCCCTCCAGGACTGGAGTTAAACCTGCAGACACTGCGGTCCTCCAGGACTGGAGTTAAACCTGCAGACACTGCGGCCCTCCAGTACTGGAGTTAAACTTGTAGATACTGCAGCCCTCCAGGACTGCAAACCTGCCTACACTACAGTCGATTTGCATATATACCTTGTGTTGTTTGTCCAATATGAATACGTGCATTACAGTGTGCTAACTAACTGAGCTTTTTTACTTGTTAATCATGAGCCATTTTGTATTTTACAGACTTCCCGAGGTTGGTCTGATTCAGTAATATGGTAGTTTATTAGATAACCAAGATAGTCTGTAAGATGCCCAGATGTAGTGTTATTTTACATAGTAATTAAGTTGTAGGTTGTGCTGTGAACTAGATTTAGTAAAGTCAAGGTACATAGAGGTGTCTGGCTGTTGGTAAATTTGTACATTTGGAAATGCAGTGTTTTGCTGATGTTGTAATTTAGGTTTATAAGTTATAACTAAGTGTAAAATCTAGTGTGGAAGTTGCATCTGTTATATAATTTTTTTCCCAGTTAACATTTCTTTAGTTAAAATGGTGATAACGGCCAAAAACGGTTATAACTGCCTAAAACGGTTATAACTGCCTAAAACGGTTATAACTGCCTAATATGGTGATAACCTCCTAAAACGGTGATAACAGCCTAATGATGCCTCAGCTGTTTTTTAAGTGACTGCACAGAAGGCGGGCTCTTCCAGCAGATTTAGCGGTTTGTAGAATGAAGTGGGTGTGATGGCTGAGCTGACAGCGTTTCCGTGGTGACTGAACCGTGCTCTGCCCCTCCCTCAGGTACTTCCTGCTTTGTGTGAATTACTTCTTCTACGGAGAGACGGTCACTGATTACTTCTTCACTCTGGTGCAGAGGGAGGAGCCTCTGCGCATTCTCAGCAAATACCATCGCTTCATCTCCTTTGCCCTGTACCTCACAGGTGAGACTGCATAGGTTTACCCGCCCTAGTGTACAGGCCTGTACCTCACAGGTGAGACAATACAGGTGTTATCTGCCCTAGTGTACAGCCTATAGCTGACAGGTGAGACTGCACAGGTGTACCTGCCCTAGTGTACAGCCTGTAGCTGACAGGTGAGACTGCACTGGTGTACCTGCCCTAGTGTACAGCCTGTACCTCACAGGTGAGACTGCACAGGTGTACCTGCCCTAGTGTACAGCCTGTACCTCACAGGTGAGACTGCACAGGTGTACCCGCCCTAGTGTACAGCCTGTACCTCACCGATGAGGCTGCACAGGTGTACCTGCCCTAGTGTACAGCCTGTACCTCACAGGTGAGACTGCACAGGTGTACCTGCCCTAGTGTACAGCCTGTACCTCACAGGTGAGACCATACAGGTGTTACCTACCTATTCATTACCTCAGTACACAATATCTACTCCAGAACTGATGCATAATATCACAAAGTGAAAGTCTAGTCTAACTGTATTTCTGGTATTTTTCCACAGTGGATCAAACCATTGAACCAGATCAGAATTGGCTTTTTGCCTTGCCAACTCTTACTGAAGTTGACTACCATATATGGTTTGTTCCACGGTCGCTAGCACGCCGTTCCGTTCAAAACCCCCTCTGAAGTAAGCCTTTACACATTGCACATTAGCCTCATGAAACAGTGAGTCTTTATCAAAAGAAATCACAATGTTTGAATACACAAATGTGCAAGATTTCTTTGCCATGCAGAATGGTAATTTTCCCACATGGGTAACAGGCCTGTGTTTAGGCTGCAGGAGCAGCAGTGCGGCAGCTCGACACAAAGCGCAAATGGGCGCCATTTTCAGGCACAAACTTTCACACAGTTTGGTGTCATTTGAAGTGAAAGGCGCTCGTGCGATTGGCTGCGGGGGTTTCGATCGATACGGTGAAGAAGCAGCTGGATCTCTGCCTTCTCTAAGCGGGATGTGGTGAACCTCACCGCATAGCAACCTTCCTGTCTCTGCGCGTTTCACAGTCACCCAGTACCTCCCCCAAAACACAGCTTCTAGATCCTGCTCGTCAAGCCCGGGCCGACTTCAGCTGGGTTTCGTAAGCCCAATTACTTTATTTTTTTTTATATATTATATAATATAATATACCTGTGTTCAGACTGTTCACAAAAATGATTATGATTTATACTTATTAAGTTTAAAACACCTAAACCTAAAAACCATTAAAATAAACTAAACTATACTGAGAACATAATTTATATATATAAATGATAGTATGGTTTTTTTTTTTTTACTTAGGAATATTCTCACGTTACTAGCGTCTAAAGTAGCTGAAGTATTTCAGATATGTCATGCCCAGTGGGTTAGATAGCTCTGGTTATGGTATGACATGCCCTTGGGTTAGATAGCTCTGGTTATGGTATGACATGCCCTTGGGTTAGATAGCTCTGGTTATGGTATGACATGCCCTTGGGTTAGGTAGCTCTGGTTATGGTATGACATGCCCTTGGGTTAGATAGCTCTGGTTATGGTATGACATGCCCTTGGGTTAGGTAGCTCTGGTTATGGTATGACATGCCCTTGGGTTAGATAGCTCTGGTTATGGTATGACATGCCCTTGGGTTAGATAGCTCTGGTTATGGTATGACATGCCCTTGGGTTAGATAGCTCTGGTTATGGTATGACATGCCCTTGGGTTAGATAGCTCTGGTTATGGTAGGACATGCCCTTGGGTTAGGTAGCTCTGGCTATGGTATGACATGCCCTTGGGTTAGATAGCTCTGGTTATGGTATGACATGCCCTTGGGTTAGGTAGCTCTGGTTATGGTATGACATGCCCTTGGGTTAGATAGCTCTGGTTATGGTATGACATGCCCTTGGGTTAGGTAGCTCTGGTTATGGTATGACATGCCCTTGGGTTAGATAGCTCTGGTTATGGTATGACATGCCCTTGGGTTAGATAGCTCTGGTTATGGTATGACATGCCCTTGGGTTAGATAGCTCTGGTTATGGTATGACATGCCCTTGGGTTAGGTAGCTCTGGTTATGGTATGACATGCCCTTGGGTTAGATAGCTCTGGTTATGGTATGACATGCCCTTGGGTTAGGTAGCTCTGGTTATGGTATGACATGCCCTTGGGTTAGGTAGCTCTGGTTATGGTATGACATGCCCTTGGGTTAGGTAGCTCTGGTTATGGTATGACATGCCCTTGGGTTAGATAGCTCTGGTTATGGTATGACATGCCCTTGGGTTAGATAGCTCTGGTTATGGTATGACATGCCCTTGGGTTAGATAGCTCTGGTTATGGTATGACATGCCCTTGGGTTAGGTAGCTCTGGTTATGGTATGACATGCCCTTGGGTTAGATAGCTCTGGTTATGGTATGACATGCCCTTGGGTTAGATAGCTCTGGTTATGGTATGACATGCCCTTGGGTTAGATAGCTCTGGTTATGGTATGACATGCCCTTGGGTTAGGTAGCTCTGGTTATGGTATGACATGCCCTTGGGTTAGGTAGCTCTGGTTATGGTATGACATGCCCTTGGGTTAGGTAGCTCTGGTTATGGTATGACATGCCCTTGGGTTAGATAGCTCTGGTTATGGTATGACATGCCCTTGGGTTAGGTAGCTCTGGTTATGGTAGGACATGCCCTTGGGTTAGGTAGCTCTGGTTATGGTATGACATGCCCTTGGGTTAGGTAGCTCTGGTTATGGTATGACATGCCCTTGGGTTAGATAGCTCTGGTTATGGTATGACATGCCCTTGGGTTAGATAGCTCTGGCTATGGTATGACATGCCCTTGGGTTAGATAGCTCTGGTTATGGTATGACATGCCCTTGGGTTAGATAGCTCTGGTTATGGTATGACATGCCCTTGGGTTAGGTAGCTCTGGTTATGGTATGACATGCCCTTGGGTTAGGTAGCTCTGGTTATGGTAGGACATGCCCTTGGGTTAGGTAGCTCTGGTTATGGTAGGACATGCCCTTGGGTTAGGTAGCTCTGGTTATGGTATGACATGCCCTTGGGTTAGGTAGCTCTGGTTATGGTATGACATGCCCTTGGGTTAGATAGCTCTGGTTATGGTATGACATGCCCTTGGGTTAGGTAGCTCTGGTTATGGTAGGACATGCCCTTGGGATAATAATCTGCTTTACCTAGAGCGGTTTAGGCTGAAATCTGTGTAATCAGGTATGCGTTCCTCTGACAGATTATAGTTAATATGAGTGATTAACCCCCCCCCCCTCAGGACTGTCTCATCCTCAAACTGCCAGGCTTTTCCACATATGATGCAGCATGACTTTCAATAAGGTTTCAGGTGAAATATGTTTTTAATAAGGCGGTAAAGTGTCATAGCTCGAGCAATATCCTACAGCCTCTATAAGTAATTACCATACCCGCCATGGCAAGCTGACTGTACTCTCCACACACACACGCTTTTCTCTCTCTCCCTCTTTCTCTCTCCTCCCTCCTCCTGTTTTCCCCCTCGTTTTTCTCATCCCACTTTGGTTTAACGTGCCGTCATAAATTCTTCTTATTCTTATTGTTCATGTTATCATTATCATGCTTTCCTTGTTTCCTGAATATTTTTCTTTGTATTTGTTTCCATGCGTTCCCTGTTCTTTCCGGGTTCTGTGTGGGTTCCGTGTGGCGCCGATCAGGGTTCTGCATGTTTGTGCTGAGTCTGGTGAAGAAACACTACCGCCTGCAGTTCTACATGGTGAGTACTGAGGCTCCGGCCCCCACTGCATTACTGACACACCCCCCCTGGAGGCTTCATTTACTCTGCGCTGTAAAAGACTAAAGACTGTGGGCAGTGACGGATAATTAACTGTGAACCACACATTCAGAGCAAAAACATTTTAGAGCCAGACACCACTCCCCCCTCCCCCACCCTGCCACCATCCCTCCCCCACCCAGCCACCATCTTGCCACCATCCCTCCCCCACCCAGCCACCATCTTGCCACCATCTTGTCTCCATTCCTCCCCCACCCTGCCACCATCTTGCCACCCCCCTGCTCTCTTCTCATGAAGACTTTGTTAAAGGATGTTGTTTTGTTGTCCAGAGGATTTAGAAAATGTGATTTCTGGCAATAAGAAAGAGTTGTCAATTTTTATAATGGACTAAACTCCCCACCCAGCACCATCTTGTCTCCATCCCTCCCACACCCAGCCACCATCTTGTCTCCCCTCCCTCCCACCTCTCTCTCCCTCCCTCACCATCTTGTCTCCATCCTCTCTCTCTTCCTTCCCTCCCCCTCTCCATCTTGCCACCATCCCTCCCCACCCAGCCACCATCTTGCTCCATCCCTCCCTCTCCCTCCCTCATCTTGTCTCATTCCTCCCTCCACCTCTGCCACCATCTTGCCACTCCCCTCTGCTCTCTCCCTCCCTCTCATGAAGACTTTGTTAAAGGATGTTGTTTTGTTGTCCCCCAATCTCCCTCTCTCTCTCCTCTCTCTCCGCTCTCCCTCTCCCTCTCACTCCCTCTCCCTCTCCCTCTCTCTCTCTCCCCCCTCTCCCCCCTCCCCCTCTCCCTCTCCCTCTCCCTCTCCCTCTCTCCCCCTCTCCCTCGCCCTCTCCCTCTCTCTCCCCCTCTCCCTCTCCCTCTCCCTCTCTCTCTCTCTCTCCCTCCCGCTCTCTCTCTCTCTCTCTCCCTCCCGCTCTCTCTCTCTCCCTCTCTCTCCCTCCCTCCCTCCCTCTCTCCCTCTCCCTCTCCCTCTCTCTCTCTCTCTCTCTCTCCCTCTCTCAGTTTGGCTGGACTCATGTTACTCTGTTGATTGTGGTGACTCAGTCCCATCTCATCATACACAACCTCTTTGAGGGAATGATCTGGTAAGAGACCGTCCGTCCGTCCATCCGTCCGTCTGTCTCTCTCACATACACCCTGTAGCGCTTCATAAATTTGGTGCCCTACGTGGGGCTGAGCATCCCCGATTCCCACCCCAGTTTGGAATGGCCAACTGCTGCACACCCCGCTGGCGATTCGGGGGAGTGTGGACATCCACGGTTCTTCTCCGAAACACATGGTGTCGCCAGCTGCTTCTTTACACACCCCCGACTACAGCTAAGCTCGCACAGACCGGAGTCGGAGGACGACCTGTCATATGCGGCTTTCGCATGCAGTCCACAGGCGCTCGAGTGACCAGTAGGGGGTCTCTAGATAGCGTGTGTCCCCCCCCGGGAGAGTAACGGGGCCTCTTCCTGCGGTTCTGGTTCTCTTCAGCAGCTGAAGCTGACGGCTTCTCTCTCTGCTTCCTGCCAGGTTCATCGTGCCCATTTCCTGTGTGATCTGCAACGACATCATGGCCTACATGTTCGGCTTCTTCTTCGGCCGCACCCCGCTCATCAAGGTTCCACTGTTCCTTCCTTACAAACGAGAAACCGCAACATACAAACTAATTATGTTTCCTTTATTTTGCTGACTACAGTTGAGGGTTAAAGGATGTTCTTTTTTTATGTAGATGTTTTAGAGAAAAATAAAGTGTTGTTTGTATTTTTTTGTCTTGATAGTTATAAAATGGTAAATGAAGGTTTGGTTGTATTTTTTGTCTTGGTAGTTAAAAAATACCACCAATCCATCATTTACCATTTTATGTCGCGTTATCATAAAATGGTAAATGATGGGTTGGTTGTATTTTTCGTGTTACTGTAGTTATAAAATGGTAAATGATGGGTTGGTTGTATTTTTTGTGTTGTTATAAAATGGTAAATGATGGGTTGGTTGTATCTTTTGTGTTGTTTGTTATAAAATGATAAATGAAGGGTTTTGTTGTCATGTCCTCTGCAGCTGTCTCCTAAGAAGACCTGGGAGGGATTTATTGGAGGGTTTTTCGCCACCGTTTTGTTTGGAATCCTGGTAATTAATACAACCGCCACGCATAGCCACACACAGACGCTCATGTATACACTCACACTCAAACACAAGTGTACACACGCACACACACACACGTGCATTCACAAATGCTGTTTTGTTGTAAGAACACTGAGTGATACAGGAATGTTTTTGTGCATAAGACTGTAGAGAGCAGCGAGTGTCTTGTCTGTAAGTTTACAGTCAAGTCTCTGTTTTATTCCCAAAACTGGAAGGGTCCAGCTGTAGCGTCGTTTGCCTCTCTGAGCCCCCCTTTCCCCTCCGCCCTCAGCTATCCTACGTCATGGCCGGATACCGGTTCTTCGTCTGTCCAGTCGAGTTCAACAACGACTCCAACAGCTTCACTGTGGACTGTGAGCCACCCAAACTGTTTCAGCTTCAGGAGTACGGCCTGCCGTCTGTCCTGGAGTCCATCACCGGCTGGGTACAGACAACCCCCTTTTATCTGTCTGTCTGCCTGTCCGTCCGTCCGCCCACCTGCTTGTCCGTCCGCCTATCTGCCTATCTGTCTGTCTGATTTGTTTCTCTTTTTCTCTCTCTCTGGGCCCGTCAGCATCTGGTAGATTAGATTTGCATCTCTTTCTGCACCCGTTTATTTATTAGCTTAGCAGACGCCCTTGGCCAGAGCAACTTATTGCGCCTGTAACTCACTGGTTGCTAGTTTATATCCCAAACCCCAGCTCAACATTTACACACAGTGCCCATTTTTATAGCTGCATATTTACTGAAGCAATTCAGTTTAGGTGCCATGGTCAAGTGCAATGACTTTACCCCCACCTGGGATTTGAACCTGCAAGCTCTGGAGTTACAAGCTGAGTTCCCTTATCATTACGCTGCACTGGTGTTTAAAAGTTTTAAAACTAGCTTTTCCACACTGTGTGATGGGTTCAAGTGCGAGAGTGTCCTCTTTACCCACTGTTCTGAGGTCAGTGATATGTGTGTGAGACAGATTCCTCCTGTATGCACACAATTCTGAGGTCAGTGATATGTGTGTGAGACAGAGATTCTTCCTGTATACACACTGTTCTGAGATCAGTGATATGTGTGTGAGACAGATTTCTCCTGTATACACACTGTTCTGAGGTCAGTGATATGTGCGTGAGACAGATTCTTCCTGTATACACACTGTTCTGAGGTCAGTGCTTCGCCCTTCTCCATGCAGACGACGGTGTGGATGTACCCGTTCCAGATCCACAGCATCGCCCTGTCCGCCTTCGCTTCCATCATGGGCCCTTTTGGGGGATTCTTCGCCAGCGGTTTCAAGAGGGCCTTCAAGATTAAGGTGAGCCTGGGGGCTCACTGGGTTCCACTGGGGCCTACTGGGGCCCCTGACACTGTATTTCCATCTCTAGAGCATCTGGAAAGGTAGGTTTTGTTGGGGCTGCTCTGTCCTCACTGTGTGTTATTTGATTTGATTTTGTATTTATTTTCAGGACTTTGCTAACACCATACCCGGACACGGTGGGATTATGGACCGCTTCGACTGCCAGTACCTCATGGCCACCTTTGTCAATGTCTACATCGCCAGCTTTATCAGGTGAACCCCCAGCTCTATCCCACCCCCAATACCAATGGTTTTTTCCACCTGTATACTTGTAGACAGCAGGGTATTTTTTCCCCGTGGGGAATTATACAGTGTGTCACATGAGTGGTCCCCAACCCTGTTCCTGGAGATCTACCACCCTGTAGGTTTTCACTTCAACAAAACACACCTCATTCAGCAGTGAGAGATGAGAGTTGAGCTGCTAATTGGTAGAATCAGGTGTCAAATTAGGATTGAAGTGATAACCTACATGACGGTAGATCTCCAGGAACAGAGTTGGGGACGACTGACGTACACAATAACACAGGTAATAAATAATTAATAAAAAAATTTCATTTATGGTTATGGGTAAGTTATGGGTAGCTAAGGTCATTCTGTCCATACCATAGAGGTGAAGTGATGGGTAGCTAAGGGCATTCTGTCCATACCATAGAGATAAAGTTATGGGTAGCTAAGGTCATTCTGTCCATACCATAGAGATAAAGTGATGGGTAGCTAAGGACATTCTGTCCATACCATAGAGGTGAAGTGATGGGTAGCTAAGGGCATTCTGTCCATACCATAGAGATAAAGTGATGATCAAATGAGGTGATGGAAGTAACAAGGTGCAGAGAAGAGACTTGGGGGTGTACTCTCTTGTTAATTCCAAGATTTTATGTTTATTAGTGAAGAAGGGTTATTTTTTAATGTCCCCGCCTCCTTGCAGAGGGCCCAATCCCAGCAAAGTGATCCAGCAGCTGCTCGCCCTGCGATTGGACCAGCAGCTCAACATCTTCAACTCCCTCAAGGCCCACCTCACAGAGAAAGGGCTGCTGTCGGCCATTGAGGAGGCGGCGTAGGCGGGCCTAAGGAGGGGGAGGACGAATAGCGGGAGGACGGAGGACGGAGGGGAGGGAGAAGGTCAGCCGTGTCTTAACAGCAGGCGGTCTTATAATTTTTTTTGGAGGCGGGATCTTGAACGTTGCTCATCTGAGCAAGAACGCAACCGAAAACCTAAGCCTTGGATCATTCCGTTCCGTGAGTGTGTGTGTGTGTGTGTGTGTGTGTGTGTGTGTGTGTGCGAGCGTGCAGGCACGGGTGTGTTTGCGCGTGTGTGTCTGTGTGAGTGTTGAGCCTGTATCCGTGTTTGTGTGTGTGTGTGTGTGTGTGTAACCGTTGTTTCTGTGTATCTCTACGGTTCCGTTTGTGTTACAGATCTGTTGTCATTTTAGTTTTTGGTTAGAAATGCAGTAAAGGTCAGCTGTACATTTACACTTATATCCAGTAGACTGCATTATATATAAAACATGTGTGTGAATATTTTATGGTACATATATTTTTTTTAATCTTATTTTATTGCACTGGGTTAGCAGTACAGTCACACTGTAGCTTCAGTATAGCTTCACAATCAGAATGACTTTTTGGTCTGTTGCCTTGATTGCATCATATGTTTATATATTTGTGGTGGAGTTTTGCTTCAGAATAATATTCCATCACGCAAAGTGTCAGCTGAGAGCTTATTTAAATCTACAGATGTCTATTTATCTATATTCTGTCTGTCTGTGTGAAAGCCAGTCACTTTGTCACGCAAATATATATAGATATATATTTCATATATTTATGGGTAATATAATTGTGTAATATTTGTCATGTGGCTGAGCCTACAGTCACGGTGGTCCAAATTCAGAGTAGACGCGTTCATGCGTTCAGACGCCATGCCAGCCAGTGGAGCGATGGTAGCGTGGAGTTAGGACTGCTGCTAGCTTGGGAGGGTAGTGTCAGAGAGAAATAGTGGCCCGGTAGTAGTAATGCTTGTCTAAATTAAAACACATTTCATTTGACTCCAAACAGTTCAAATAGATCTTATTAACGGCCCGGTAGTAGTAATGCTTGTCTAAATTAAAACGCATTTCATTTGACTCCAAACAGTTCAAATAGATCTTATTAACGGCCCGGTAGTAGTAATGCTTGTCTAAATTAAAACGCATTTCATTTGACTCCAAACAGTTCAAATAGATCTTATTAATGGCCCGGTAGTAGTAATGCTTGTCTAAATTAAAACACATTTCATTTGACTCCAAACAGTTCAAATAGATCTTATTAACGGCCCGGTAGTAGTAATGCTTGTCTAAATTAAAACACATTTCATTTGACTCCAAACAGTTCAAATAGATCTTATTAACGGCCCGGTAGTAGTAATGTTTGTCTAAATTAAAACACATTTCATTTGACTCCAAACAGTTCAAATAGATCTTATTAACGGCCCGGTAATAGTAATGTTTGTCTAAATTAAAACACATTTCATTTGGCTCTAAACAGTTCAAATAGATCTTATTAACGGCCCGGTAGTAGTAATGCTTGTCTAAATTAAAACACATTTCATTTGGCTCTAAACAGTTCAAATAGATCTTATTAACGGCCCGGTAGTAGTAATGCTTGTCTAAATTAAAACACATTTCATTTGGCTCTAAACAGTTCAAATAGATCTTATTAACGGCCCGGTAGTAGTAATGTTTGTCTAAACTAAAACACATTTAATTTGACTCCAAACAGTTCAAATGGATCTTAACCAGTGTGGAGTTTGCCCCGAAGGCGTTTCTGCTAGCCCGCATAAACTGGGCTTATGAATGTTTGTTATCGTGTTCCGTCTGACCTGGAGAACCCCTGAGTATGTTTTTGTCAGGGACGGTCATGGAAGAATAACGGAAAGCAAGCAAATGTCCAACGTTCACAGTGGGAGAAATAGTGCCCAGGTCTTTGTTGTTAACTTACGAGCCGTAAGTTTATAGTTTTACGGTCTAGCTCTGTCAGTCAGATGGTTTTCCAGCTTGTTCTTAAAACCCTAAAGCTGGACCATAAAGTCATTGGTGGCAGATATGTGAAAGTATGTCTACAGCAGTCTACAGATGGCTCTCTCTGCAATGTATTGCAGAATATGCTTGAAATGTGAATGTGATTTGAGCTGGAACTTTTAAACTTTGGCTATCCTGATTGGCAGGCATACTAGCTACATTTTATATAATATGTGCAGAGGTCGGGGATGAACCATAACCTCTACTGTGTTAACAGAGGGGTCAGTCGTAACATTTGCCAGCATTTCCTGCTACTAGCTACTGATTATATGTGAGAAGCATGCTAACGTGCTCCTACGTGCTATTGAGAAGCATGCTAACGTGCTCCTACGTGCCATTGAGAGTCACTGAATGGCTGATGCAGGAGGTCTGTGGTCTTAGCTGTCGATATTAGAACACTGCCAATATTTTGTAAAACTAACCGTGATTGGGGAAAACAGTATTATTTCTTCTAATGATTTATCACACATATTTTACTTCTGTTCAGGTCAGGCAGACTGATGCCGCTCAGTTTTGCCGGCGAGGTTTTTCCTCAGGAGGAAGGTAGCTCGGAAAGTTTGTTTACATAAGCGTCCATGACGGCATGGAAGGTTACGTTCAACAATCGCCCTGTATAATCTCTGCGTTTCCCTGTGCTGGTGAGTTTTCTTTCATTGGCTTGTAGTCAGGTTGGTCTCTGGGCCTACATTTCCCAGAATTCCCAGAGCTATGGGGATGAAGATGCTGGGCTCCAGCAGGCCCCTTTTGTACACTGGTTTATAATGAGGTAAAGGGGAGCTGATGACTTCATAGTGCTTGAAAGCTAATGCTGGTCACTGCATGGTTGTTCTCCTCTCTTAGAATGGGTGTACCCATGAGGTCACAGCATAGCCCCTCCCAGGCCTCTGTCAGTTCACATGCCTGTCTGTTTGAACAGTGCAATCAAGCGAGTCAGATCCAAGTAATACCTATAAATACCTATCATCACAATTGCAGGGAAGAATGATTTAAATGTTTAATTAAAAATTTAACTTTAGAATGTTTTCAGAGGTTTTTTTTTCATGTTTTTATTTTATTATTGTTGTGGGATTCAAAAGGTCACCTTAACTTGCATGTTTTTCATCCAGCACTAAGGTTTAAAAGCACTGTTTGAATTTGCCTGATGTTTGTTTCTTGCCAGAAGCACTCTTGTTCTAAGAGCCGTTTATTCTTCTACTCAAAAGGCCTCTTTTCTCAATAAAGAATTGAGAAACTAAGGCATACAAAAGACATACTGTCATTTAACTGAAGGAGTGGTCCTGTGCCAGATGACCTTTGACCCCACCCCCACTTTATAAAATGTAAACCAGTACAACTTAAAACAAATAACTGTCCAATCAGCTGTTAACTGCCAAAGCAGGTATTCTTAAATTCTGCAACCACGATTGGTGGGTAGGGGTTTATTTAAGTCCAGCCCTGGTATCAGCAACAAGCACACACTTTAGAAGGTAAAAGAAATCTACACTAGCATTGGAATATGATTCTGATGTGATTCTATGGTTCATTGATTGTAAATGTCTTTCCCTCTAGATTGTCCTCCTTGTTGCTGTGTACAGACCTGTTTAAAAACACATTCTGTAAAACACATTCTAGTATTTTTATACTATTCTGACCTAGGTTGAGAATTTCACACAGAGTGGCTCCACTGCTATTGTTCTAATAATCGATGGCAGGTTGAGTTTATTGTGCATAAAGGTAATGCCTGTTACCTTGAAAATGTAAATTCTGATTTCATCTTCTGCCATATATAACATAGCCTAATGCCATTCAATCTAAAATTTAGGTTTTTGAGATTGTCCTGAAAACTGCCAATTGCAAATTAAGTCTAAAGGTCACCACTGTACCACTCCTGACCAAAGTCTTGCGCAAGATGGCCGTCTGAAAGGGATGTGAACCTCGGGACAGATTGAGCCGAGTGTCTGTTAGATTCAGGTTCCCTGGCTGTGTTTGAATGCAGCGCCAGACAGCGCTGTGATGCGCTCGGCTCCTCAGGTTCAAGCAACGCTTTTGCAGATCTGTGGGGTGGGGGGGGTTTATCTACATTCTTAAAATGCTTTTAAACATTTGTGTTCATGACTGATAGCAGATGCTACTGTATTTCTGCCTCTGGGAGCACGGTCATGGGGGGTGGGTGGGGGGGGTGTCCTTTCTGCACTGAATAGCACCTCATTAACAAGGCAGAGACGCTGCGATTACTGTCGGTCACATGATCACACCGTACGCCCCCCCCCCCCTCTCCCACATCGGAGTCCCAGCACACCCAGAGAGTGTTACCGTACCCCCCCCCCCCCCCCCTCATTATTGACCGTGGGCCCCCCAGGGCCTTTCCTGGTCTGTTGTTAGCCTTGTTTTGAGCTGATCTGGATGGTCATGGCGCAGAACAGCTTCCATTTTACACACGTCTCTTAATTCCAGAATCGCCTCCACTGTCCTTATATCCGGTGCAACACGCGCCGTTTATATTTCAATTAATTTCATTTCTGTGATTAAGAACGTGTCCCATTTGTCCCTCTGACTTCTTTTAATTTTTTTACCTTTGTTGTTTATATGGGTTGACCTGTACAGTATATATATATATATAAATATATATTACATGTACCTTTTTATTTCTGATATTATGGTGCAAAGTGAAGTCATGTTAAGATCCAGCTACTTAGGGCCACATCTTATTAATGCCGCTTTTTGAATATCATAATTCTCCCAACGGTTTTTTTATTTTTTGTTTTTTTATTTTTTTTAGGAAAAAGTGTAGAAGCCATACTGTATTTAAGGTATATTTGGGTGAGTAGATCCATAACAACCGTTTTATGATATTGCTGTGGTGTGTGTTGGATTAGTATTTGGCCCAGGATTTTCCATTCCATGCTTTGTGTTTTTGTAAATGTGTTAAAAGTGCTTTATTCTGTCCAATGTGAAGCCCCACAGATATAGAATAGCGTTATTGTGATGTGTGGATAAAAAACAACTAGGTAGCTGAAAAAGATACATTGACATAAGCAGTCACCTGGCAACACTGGCCTATGCAGTGAGTTTGGCGGTGGGCTTAAATGATTGGTTGAAACCTTCTGTAATGATCTGCTGCAGCTCTTCCAGCTGACCACTAGAGGGAGTAAAGTTCCAGAGTAGTTCAGTGCTGATAAATCATTCTGAGGTGCACTTCAGACAGTCTTTCTAGGTTAGGCAGCTAGTCTGAGTACATGGATTATTTCTAATTCTGTTCTTCAAAGCTTGGTTTTAAACTCTCGTTTTGGTTCTCAAATGAAGGTTAATCTGATGTGGTAACAGGTGTGATTTATCTTGATTACATTGGGACACATTAATTGACTACATATTGTCATTCAGAAAAGTGATGTAGTTCTTGGAGCAGCTTCATGGAATAATGGAGACGTGTTCCTTAGAAAGCCACGCCTTTCAACTGGATGGTAAAATCTGAAAAGCAGAAATAATACTTAGGCAATATACATTGTCATGTAGAGGCCAATATTGAATTTGTACAATTATGTAATTTTGTTGATATGACCATATATAAGACTGACCTTGCTGTGGTCTTTGTAAGGTCGAATGATGAAAGTCATGTCGATTTGTGAAGGTGGTTATACACCTATACTTTGACCTTTGACCTGAGAATGGCCACACCTGTACCATTCTTCAGAGCACTGCATATTCTACTCGCCTTTAAAAAAAAAAGAAGCTACTTGCTGGGAGATGTACATGAGGATTCATTTTTAAAGGTGATTGAAGGTGAAAGTGTGGTACTGATAGCTTTTGTCAGATGTGTGAACTGCTTGGATTTGTAGGACTGACATGGTGTATCACTAATGAAAGGGTTAGTCTCTTCAGAACACACCTGTTACCTGTTTGCCTCTGAGAGCTCATGTCAATGTTTCTACTTCATCATCATCATCTTCATCATTATTATTATTATTATTGATATACTGTATTTGTTTGTATTTTATTGTATTTCTTTTGGGGAAAGTTTTGAAGTTGTACATTTCAGAAAACATCTGTAAAATTTGCTTTTCTCTGCAGTAAGCACTGTGTTTAAATTGTGTTATGGTATTAAAAATAAAAAGGAAAGTGGAATAACCAATGTGGGTTTTCTTTCTTTATTTTCTTCCTCTATGAACCCTGGGCAACTTCTCTTTCCTCGTAGCCTGTTTATTTGTGCTCGAGCACTTCTGATATCTGTGAGACCGGCGTGACATGTTGCAGACTGCCTGAGGAAGCTTGCTGTCAAATTCAAAAACAGACGCAGTTAAAAAGAATGAGCCCTGGGGTTGACACAGTTTCCCAGAATTCCAGGGAAATGTGCGGCTTCCGAATATGTATATGTATCATTATACAACAATTGAGATACGAGCGAGTAACATGATTGGCCGAGACGCGTTTCACCAGTGCTGGTATTTAGTAGAACCTCACTGCCATTGTGTAGACGCATTCTATAAAGTGTTGCCTAGGAAGCATAAACGACAACGATAGCAACGGCAACAGGGTGCTAGCAATTCGGCGAATGCGAAATAAAGAATGACTTCATCAAAAGTTATTGTTTCAATATTTTTGCATTACTTACTAAACCTTTATGGTAACATTGTTGTACAAAAGCAATTGATCACTCTAGGATTCGTGCGTTATTGGATATAATCACTGCGGAGAGTACTCGACCTGCGGTCTCGTTGCTATGACGTCACCGCAACGATTATATTTACAATAACACGCTCCCTCTCGTGATCTATTGCTTAAATGAACCCAATAGGCATCAACCATTGATTGAGAACTGAAACGAGCTGGAGATTCTAGGTTTTCCGCAGAACTGTGACCCATTACCACGTGTGTCAGTCAGCCACGGCTATTATGATGTCATAAGAGACAGCAAGCACTTGTCGGACCCAATTTGTGGAGAAAAGAAAACCTGCTAATTGGCTGGTTTAAAATAAATAAATAAATAAAGATGCAACTCTTGCCTGTGGTGTAGTCAATAGCATGTTGGGTAACACACTGTTCTTCTAGCAGTTACGTAACCTTAATCACAGGCCCATGAGTATAATTTGTGTTTCAACATGCACAGGCTCAAATTCACAATCATGCAGAGCCAGAGGGAAGTTGGATCTGCTCATACGAAAAAAAAAAAAAGTGATACTGCATTTCAAACTTGCCCTTCGGGTATGGGTGTTTTCTCCCTGAAGACGCCCATTTCTGAGTTTTGTGTTTGTGTGTGTGTATCCGTTTGAGTAGGAGAGGATGAGAAGTCTAAACCACTTCCTCCTTTGATAGAGAGGGAGAGATGAAAATAGGTTTTTGGCTATATTGCCGCTGTGTGTTATTAGTAAATGAATCGGCATTAAGAGTAACAACAATAAACAAAAATAAAGACGAGCACACACACACACACACAAAACACATTCTTACATTTCTTTGAAAAATAACTGAAGTGAAATGGTTCTCATAGGGACAAGAAAGGACATGTTCGGAAGTTCAGAAACGAGCGATGTAGGTCCGCAGGAAGGAGGAAGTGAGAGAGAGAGAGAGAGAGAGCGCTAGGTTTTCTGCGTTTATTTGGCTGTCGGAGAGATTGCATGTGTACAGATTGAGTGTATGTGCGTATGCGTGTGTGTGTATGTGTGTATGTGTGTGTGAAACGGTCCTCTCGTATGAAGGAGAATGTCTCTGAAGCTTCCGCGCAACTGGGACTTCAGCACCTTCAGAGCTGAGACCAACAAAATAGGTAAGAGATCGAAAATAGGTAAGAGAGCGGCCGCAGTGGGCAGGTGTACTTACTTTAGCATGTCTGGTTTCTACCTTTGGTGGTGGTGTGTGTGTGTGTGTGTCTGTTTTTGTGTGTTTGTGGGGTCTGTTGGGTTTGCACCTTACCCTTTATAAATGAAGAGACCAGATCCACTGGTGTGAGATTAGGCTATCTGTGATCTGTGGCAGAATTTAGACTTTGTAAAATATCTCTTCTGAATTTAATAAATAAAATAAAACTTGTTTATGCTACATGCTTAGAGTGCTAATTATTTAGAAGCTTATGTTAGCCAAGAACCTAAAGCAGGGGCGTCGGACTCCTAAATAGTCCTGACTAATGACTTCATTAAGGTTTCCCATCACTGCCCAGTGTTATGCTTTTAATTAATTTTCCAAATCTCTTGGCAGGATGTTCCTAAACATTTTTACACATAATAAACCTGTGCTGTGTGCTCAGTAAGTGCTTACTGTCGCATTTGCTACACACTCAGAAATAAAGGTAGAGCGGAGGTACATTTTCTTCTTTAAGGAACACATTTCTCAAGTGTACCGTGAAAGTGCAATAATGTTTTTGGGTTCCTTTTTCATTTTGTACCTTTTTAGGCATTTTTCATACCTTTTTTTTTGAGAGTATGCGTTAGATTTGTGGTTTGGTTTAAACACACAGCACATGCTAATGAACTCTTTAATTAAGCAATGAAGAGTTATGAGGATGGGGTTTGGCTCCCAGATGGACGTGGACATGGCCATCCTGGAGTTGCACGTGACACACTTGGTGAACGGTGTGTGAAAGGCCTCTGACGGTGGTGTGATCTGTGCATTATGACTTCATCGGCTCGTGTTGGTCATTTGGAAAGCTTGTGTTCATCTCGGTTATGGTAACGTACCTATTTTTCCCTTCTGTGCCCAGGGCCTGTTTCAGAGCTCTTACTGAGTGTGGCACAGGAACACAAGTCCTCTTTTACACATCTTCACTTTTATCATTAAACCTGTAATTCATTTCCCTTTGGTTTGATCTCCGGTAAAGTATAGCCAGTTCATCAAAGGTGTTTTCACGAGAACCATTTTGCAGAGGTGTAAAATCCCAGTCCAGAAAGTCAAAGTCCTTCCCAGTATTTAGTTCCAATCACCTGGATTTTGATAATTAACACAATTCTTCAGCCAGGAGGTAGAACTAATTAGTGAAACCAGCTGGCTGAGTTCATGGTTGGATGAAACACATGGCAGTACTTTTACTGCCCGCCCCTGGATTTTTTTACACCTCCGCCATTTTGAGTCGTGGGCTTTGGAACAGGGTGACCAAACAGATTTTTAAATCCTCAAAGTGAGTTGGGCCACAGACCCAATTAGTCATTTATTGAATTAGTTTTTCTTTGTCAAGATTTTTTCTGACACTATTGTCTACCCGTCCCTTATGCATTAATTTTTATTAGTAATATTATAAGCCATGGATATTCAAATCTGTACCTCGAATCCAAGTCTGGCCCTGGTTTTCTTTCTCCCTGGTAATTAACTGAACAATTAGTGCTAGTGATTGGCCAGACTGTCTTCACACCTGACTCCCAGGTAAAGGGGGGATGGAAAACCAGCACCGTCGGACCTCGAGGACCGTGAATTGAATACTTGGGATATCAGCTATTAACCTTTGTGATGTGTAAGTGGCTCAGGTGTGGAGTTCACCCTCCATTTGCTTCTAGGCGACATCTTTAACCATCTGCTTGGATTAATTTGCATTGTGGTTAAGCTGATCAAGTCCCCAGGGTCAACAATGAAGCTGTTACCTTGCACTTTGTTTACCACAGATGGTGCGACGGCCTTCACAGTTAATGCCGTTTAAAAGGCGCACGGAGGCCCGCGCTCCAATGATTAATCAAGCAAGAGATTTCAAATTTATGGTAGTTTTATTTTTGTTTCAAGGCGGACATGTTTCGGCTCATGCAATTCCTCAACGCCATTCAAAATGACCAAAGTACAGGTGTTCCTTAAAGTGTTCACCTCCCAAGACACATGACATCATATTTTAAAGAGTCTTGGAAATGAAATATGCTTGTTGTTTTTTCTTCTTCAAGCAAATGATGCACTTGGCCAACTGATACAATTGTGCTCGTCGTACTTATTTTTAACAACTACGACGAGTAAAGACGTAAAGTACGACGAGTAAAGACGTAAAGTACGACGAGTAAAGACGTAAAGTACGACGAGTAAAGACGTAAAGTACGACGAGTGCAGTGGCGGCTGGTGATCTAAATATAGGTTGGGGCGCTAGCATTTCTAAAAAAAAAAAAAATACATCTGACTTTGACTTTAAACAGAAAAAACAAGCTACCGTGTGTCTCAGTTGCATAAGACAGTTTGATTGGCAACAGTGGAGGACAGTTTTTCAAGTAAGACATCACTGAACTAGAGTGCGGATCGGGCCGCATATTTCTGTCCGAACCCGACCGAGCCCGACCCGAACCCGACAGGAATTCTGCTTTTTATGTCCGAACCCGACCCGAGCCCGACGCAGTTAAGGCACTGAAGCGCTGACATTGTGTTTCCCTGTCACGCAGTTGTTGTTACCATGGTTACAGCTTCTCTGTTTAGTGGTCACTGGGCACCTAAATGACCGTCAAAAGGCATTGTTTTATTGGTAGATAACAGACACACACAATATTCGGTATCGTTTTTATTTATTTCACACTATATTTTCACCAAAAACAACTTGAAGCACCATGTGCAGTAAGCTAACCCATCCCAATTAGTACAGTAATACCTTGACATACAAGTTTAATTCGTTCCGTGACCGAGCTCGTTACTCGGTTTACTCGTATATCAAATCAATTTTCCCCATTGAAATTAATTTAAATACCATTAATCCGATCCAGCCCCCCAAAAAACACCCTAATTTCTTTGTTACGTTGTTATAAAAATGAGAAATGTATTTATAAATTATAAATAATTAATACAAAATATAATACAAAGATAATAAAATAGAATATAAAGAAATAAACTGGTTCTAAACTTAATTGCTACATTATTATTCTTCACTTACACTTAATCTTCATCAGTGACGTTTGCATCTTTTTCATAGATTTTTGGCTTTTTCGTCACGCTTTTCTGACTGATCTGCAGGGCGTTTCGATAAAAACCTATCCATGGTGGTTTGTTTCTTCCTTCCCTTCAGAATTTTTCGGAAATGCGAATGCAATTTCCGAAATTGCATTCGCATTCGCAATGCTCCGCTTGCTCGGCTCGTAACTCGGGTCTAGGCTCGTAAGGCGAAACAAGAAATTGCTCGGAATACTCGTAAGTTAGTGCACTCGTATGTCAAGGTTTTACTGTAGTTCAAAAGTAAAATGTTCGCTAGTTGTTCGGCCGCCGTGACCGAGCCCGACCCGTTTCTCCCAATGAACGCCTTGAGAAAGGTTCTTTTTGCAAAGAAATAACCGAATTTTCTTTGCTTTCTGTTCCACTTGAAGAAGCCATTTCGAATTATCTCTCTCGCTTGGTCTAGGACAGGTCTACTTGAATGAATGAGTAGCAGCCGACTGAACCTATCCGTAGTACTTGCGCACTCGCAGTGATATCCTGCTAGATGCCGGCTGGGCGTGATAAACATGCCTTAAATCCAATCAAATAATATCATAAACCATGAGGACTAATCAGAAAAGGGTAGGATAGTCCGGGGCGCACAGGCCTGCGCCCGGGGACTTCCTTTTTTGGCGGCGAATCAGGCAGCAGTATCAGGGGGCTCGCCTGAAAATGAATGAGTGCTCTGATTCACCATAACGTTACCGGCGCCCCGCAGTCCCCGGAACATGCATATGTAATGTATTAAACTTTAGACAACGCAAGGCCAACATATAACATGTTTAAGCTACTAAAAAATTAAATAATAATAAAAAATAATAATAAAAAATAATAATTTTAAGCTACTAAAAAAATTAAATAATAATAAAAAATAATAATTTTTTTTAAACTTTTTTTTACATTTGTATGTGGGGGAGGGGGGGCGGCGCCCCAGCGCCCTCTATAGGCCGGCCGCCACTGGACGAGTGTAGACGTAAAGTAATACGAGTAAAGACGTAAAGTACGACGAGTAAAGAAATAAAGTACGACGAGTAAAGACGTAAAGTACGACGAGTAAAGACGTAAAGTACGACGAGTAAAGTACGACGAGTGTAGACGTAAAGTACGACGAGTAAAGACGTAAAGTACGACGAGTAAAGACGTAAAGTACGACGAGTAAAGACGTAAAGTACGACGAGTAAAGAAATAAAGTACGACGAGTAAAGACGTAAAGTACGACGGGTAAAGACGTAAAGCACGACGGGTAAAGACGTAAAGTACGACGGGTAAAGACGTAAAGTACGACGAGTGTAGACGTAAAGTACGACGAGTGTAGACGTAAAGTACGACGAGTAAAGACGTAAAGTAATGAGCTCAACATGGGCCCTGATGTAGAGGATTCTGTTGGGTTAGGGTTAAACAACGGATGCTAACTTGTGACATCGAAAACCAAAGTCGCCTGCCGCTCATTCAAAAAATTGTTCGCTGAAGAAGGAAACACAGCTCAAAAAATGTTTAGTAACAGTGGAAGCTCCACCCTCCAACTCTGCTACTCTATATCTCTCTCCCCTCTTTTATTTCTCCCACTCTTTCCTCTTTCGTCCTCTCTCTCTTCTTCTCTTTCTCCATCTGTCTGCCACTTTGGACCGGAAGCTGATGCAATGGTAAGAGAGAGGTGTTTTTTTACAGCACCTGATTGCGTGTTACAGAGCGATCAAGACCATACATAGTAAAGAACCCCCAGTTCTTGCAAGCATAGAGGAAGACAGGAAAGCAGTCTGTGCTTACAGAAAGTGCAGTGACCTCATTGCTTTAAGTCTGCAGAGTCTGCACATTACCCAGATCATATCTCTGTGTCTAAGTTATCTCTGGCTCACACACTCGCCCTTACTGCGCTTAAATACCAGTGGTCTCACACACTCGCCCTTACTGTGCTTAAATACCAGTGGTCTCACACACTCGCCCTTACAGTGCTTAAATACCAGTGGTCTCACACACTCGCCCTTACAGTGCTTAAATACCAGTGATCTCACACACTCGCCCTTACTGTGCTTAAATACCAGTGATCTCACACACTCGCCCTTACTGCGCTTAAATACCAGTGGTCTCACACACTCACCCTTACAGTGCTTAAATACCAGTGGTCTCACACACTCGCCCTTACAGTGCTTAAATACCAGTGGTCTCACACACTCGCCCTTACTGTGCTTAAATACCAGTGGTCTCACACACTCACCCTTACTGTTCTTAAATACCAGTGGTCTCACACACTTGTCCTTACTGTGCTTAAATACCAGTGGTCTCACACACTCGCCCTTACTGTTCTTAAATACCAGTGGTCTCACACACTTGTCCTTACTGTGCGTAAATACCAGTGGTCTCACACACTCGCCCTTACTGTGCTTAAATACCAGTGGTCTCACACACTCACCCTTACTGTGCTTAAATACCAGTGATCTCACACACTCGCCCTTACTGTGCTTAAATACCAGTGGTCTGACACACTCGCCCTTAATGTGCTTAAATACCAGTGGTCTCACACACTCGCCCTTACTGTGCTTAAATACCAGTGGTCTCACACACTCGCCCTTACTGTGCTTAAATACCAGTGGTCTCACACACTCGCCCTTACTGTGCTTAAATACCAGTGGTCTCACACACTCGCCCTTACTGTGCTTAAATACCAGTGATCTCACACACTCGCCTTTACTGTGCTTAAATACCAGTGGTCTCACACACTCGCCCTTACTGTGCTTAAATACCAGTGATCTCACACACTCGCCCTTACTGTGCTTAAATACCAGTGGTCTCACACACTCGCCTTTACTGTGCTTAAATACCAGTGGTCTCACACACTCGCCCTTACTGTGCTTAAATACCAGTGGTCTCACACACTCGCCCTTACTGTGCTTAAATACCAGTGGTCTCACACACTCGCCCTTACTGTGCTTAAATACCAGTGATCTCACACACTCGCCTTTACTGTGCTTAAATACCAGTGGTCTCACACACTCACCCTTACTGTTCTTAAATACCAGTGGTCTCACACACTCGCCCTTACTGTGCTTAAATACCAGTGGTCTCACACACTCACCCTTACTGTGCTTAAATACCAGTGGTCTCACACACTCGCCCTTACAGTGCTTAAATACCAGTGGTCTCACACACTCGCCCTTACTGTGCTTAAATACCAGTGGTCTCACACACTCGCCCTTACTGTGCTTAAATACCAGTGGTCTCACACACTCGCCCTTACTGTGCTTAAATACCAGTGATCTCACACACTTGTCCTTACTGTGCTTAAATACCAGTGGTCTCACACACTCGCCCTTACTGTGCTTAAATACCAGTGGTCTCACACACTCGCCTTTACTGTGCTTAAATACCAGTGATCTCACACACTTGTCCTTACTGTGCTTAAATACCAGTGGTCTCACACACTCGCCCTTACAGTGCTTAAATACCAGTGGTCTCACACACTCGCCCTTACAGTGCTTAAATACCAGTGGTCTCACACACTCGTCCTTACAGTGCTTAAATACCAGTGGTCTCACACACTCGCCCTTACTGTGCTTAAATACCAGTGGTCTCACACACTCACCCTTACTGTGCTTAAATACCAGTGGTCTCACACACTCGCCCTTAGTGCCCAGTGCAGGAGAATTGCACGTCTATCCAACCCCACATGATCCGTGTGCAGCATTGCTATGAATGTACCACATTGCATCAGGTTGCAGATTGCAAACACCCGTGGACAGAAAATAAAATGGTGGTCTTGAGTGTGCATTCCATTCAGGACTCTGATCCTTAGTCAGCTAATGAAGCAAGGCAGACCAAAACAATACGGCTTTGTCAAATGTACTGGTTTCACGCTAGTAGCACATCTCTTTCTATCCAAGACGGCAGTGTTCCTGTGTGCTGCAGTGCCTGCTGGTATTTGTAGTTTCCTTTCAGTCATTTTTCAATTTAGCAGAAATTTTTTGGGACACAAAAATCCAACAGACACTGCAGCCATCCAGGACTGGAATTTGAGCTCCTTTCCTGGGAGGAAAATGCTTGAACTAGTGTGAAAACTACGTTTGATGCAAGATATTAGTCAACAACCAGTGTAATCTCAGTGGCACGACAGGAATGTGCAGTTACGCCATGGTATCCAGCCAGGCGCGTACACGGATAGTTCTGAGGACCAAAAGTCCTGGGGGCACTGTAATAATTTCACAGCAACACAATGTCACATGAGAGGCAGTTATTACACTGTATATCAGCACGACTTTGAGTGTGATATTGCTTTTATACAACAGTTCCACTAGTCTATAAAATACCTATCAATTAATAATTGAGACAACAGATTATTTTGTTTTGTTTATTTTGCTCCGCCAAACAAATATAGTTCTTTCAGAATTCCATTAAATTAATTTTTTCAATTTGTTTCTGATTTTTCCCTTTTTCTCCCAATTTGGTAGCCAATTGAACCCCTATTCTAATTCAATTCCCCCCATGTAGCAACCGCTTGAGAACCACTGCTACACAACCCCGTCAACCGGTATTAGTAGTAGGAAGGAGGGCGCCACGTCCTCTACAGGGCGCGGCTCCTCGAGCTCCTGACCGTGACCCCACCTCCTCCTGGGTCGTCCGTGCGCAGCGATTCTCTCCGAGCCCCTCCCCCCACCCGGAAGCAGCCGCCAATTGCTGCTTCCACAGGGCGCCGGCCACGCTCGGATATGGCAGGACCGGGGCGCGAACCCCGATCCTCGGAGTACAACTGCGCTGACTGAAAGTCAGCGCTCTTACCGTTGTACCACCGCGGCGGCCTAATTAATTAAAACATTTTAGTTTTGTTTCCCCAACAATGTATAAATGAGAAAGTAAACAAAGTGGAGTGATCCCGGCCAGTGATGAGTTCTGAGTGATGAGTTCTGAGTGATGTCGGCCAATCACAATGCACGTCGGACCTAACTGTTGTATAATGGAAGGTAACTATGAGTGAATGGTTGGAGAACTACGCGTAATTCTCCTGGGCTGGAAAGCACAGCTCACATTTGTACAGTACTTTTCTGCAGAGTCCAGATGTACAGTATGATCGCGATATCGTAGGGCTCAGAGGTGAACATGGGATTGGACTGCGCGTTATAACAAGAGCTTTACTGTGGCATCCATCTTCAGACATAGACACAGACTCACATATCACACAAAGTCCACATCATCGCCTCAGAAAGGAAAGAGACTGACTTTAGTGAGTCACAGTGAGACTGGAGACAGGGTTGTGGTCAGAACAGTTTCAATACAGTCAATTCAAGAAATTCACTGTGCAAAAAAACAATGCCTGCACAGCTTAATAAATCATTAAAACATAAGTGTACTGTATGCTATTAAAAAAAAATATCAGGCTCAAAAGAGATCACCCACTGCCATAATAAATTAAGTTTTGTAAAGTCTAGTGGCTACTATACAGCAGCTGTCATCAAAAAGGCAACAGAAACTTGCTCCAAAACCATCCAATAAAAATTTTGATCCACCAGAAATTGTATATTTTCCATCCCATAAAGATTTGTCTCAAGATCCACATGTGGATTGTCCTCTCATGTACAAACGTAGGAACTCGACAACTTTAGGTTAGAGCCAACTGTGTCACCCCTCTGCTGTTTACCTGGACAGGTAGATAAAAAGATTTGCCTTTGATAGTGCTATTATTAAATATTCATTTAAGTTGACCATTTAAAGGGGTATCTTCACAAAGATTAATTATGATCTACATTAGCTGGATTCCACAAAGAGCTTCAGTTTCACAATATTATCTGTCCTTTAGAACACACGGCCTCTTTGTTGGAGCTAACGCTTATGGCAGGTAGATTGTCACGAGTTCTGTCACATTAGAATGACTATTTCCCTCCTCTCCTGTTACAAAGAGATAGTTTCATATAGCGTTTGCTTGTTTTTGCTACATTTATCAAACAGATAGTAAAATCCAATATGTTTTGTTAATTCTAAATTCATCTGCAGTAACTTTAAAATGTTAAATAATGGTAACAATTCACTGTAGTCACAGACACACGCACCTCCATGGTGATGTTTTGGGTAGCCTATCTGAGCGGAGATGGGAATAAGGACAGCAGTCAATGCAGACTGAGTGAGGGAGAACTTACTCATATCAGAGTAGGGTGGTCACATCTAAAAAAGCTCTCACTCAGCTAGTACTTACCCTTAATAATGATTTTACACTCACAGCTGTCCATGGTGGAGATGTGATCTTTTTCTGAAATATGACTAATGAGAAATGGTGTTTGTGTGTGCGTGTGTGTGCGCGCGCGCGCATGTGTAGGGTGGGGGAATTTTCATCCAAGCCTGTGTTTTTCAAACTGACAGAGCGGCTGATCATATAACGTCATCTTTCATGTCTTGTATCATTATCTTTCATATTTTTATAAGTTATATAAAAAGTATAAAGATTAGTTTAGAGATTGGTTTGGTTTACTTTAGTTCAGACTTTTCATATTCCAAAGTAAGGCTATTATTCCAGTAAAATTATTTTCAGATATGAGATGAGTATATTCCACTCATTCAGAGACACTTAGAGATTAAAGCCATTGGGCTACAGTGTTGCAGACCATCGCCGTAGGTCTTCAGGAACTCCCATATTGTCCTGTGTGCGATGTGCGGCACAAACTCGTGCGCAAACATTTCACTCGATGGGCAAAAATGAAAGCGGTTTTTCGAGGTTCACCAGGGACATTTGGATTTGGTTGTTTAGCTTTTGTATCCCCCCCCCTGCCCCCCCCCAAGATATCAAAAATTGTTTCGAAAAAAAAAATGTTCCTCAAAGTGCTAGCCTTGGAAACCTGATAAGAGCTGCACCGGAGCCTTTTTCTCGCGAGGGTGCGGTGCGTGAGATCGCACGGCGTGTGCGCCTGGGTTCGAACCATCCGCATCTCGCCATGCCTCTCAAAATAGAACAAATACGTTGTGGTTCTGATTGGTGGTCTTCAAATGCCTCGCCGTGCTGTGGCTCACGCTGCCTCTTCCTGTTTATTCAGCCCTCTGCTGTCGTCTTTCCTGTCTACTCCTGCTTCACAGTGAATCGAGAACAGTTGAGGACTTGATTGTTATCACTCCATCTTCCTGGTCACCTCCCTTTCAATGCACACATTACAGGCATTTAGCAGACGCTGTTATCCAGAGCGACTTACACAACTTTTTATCATTTATTTATTAACATTTATCCATTTATACAGCTGGATATATACTGAAGCAATTCAGGTTAAGTACCTTACTCAAGGGTACAATGGCAGTGTCCTACCTGGGAATCGAACCTGCAACCTTTCAGTTACAGTCTCTTTCCTCTTTCCATCCATATTTCATAAGGGTGCCATTCTTAATATGGAGTCATTGGGGGAATCGATTAATAAAACAAAAATGTTTTTTATTTACATAAAACGCTGACAGACAAGTCAATTGGTCACTTGTGTTACAAGCGCGTATTGACAAACGACCACTGAAATGTGTTTTTTTCTGCGTCGTTGCCAGGGCAATAATCCTTATAACTAAACTGACCTCAAAGCTGCAGTGTGGCTGGCGGGGGCCGGCCGGCCAGGCCGCGTGCGTCAGAGCATTCTTCTCTGTCCGTGTGGCGGGAGAGTGGGCGAGGGTCCCACTGCATAAACAGGTCCGTGGACGTACGAGCCGCCTCACAGGTGAAGCCGCGCCCCAAACTGAATCTCGCGCCAGCAGGACCTTCTGCTCGCCGGGAATAGCCAGGAGCTGGTGTCGCCTATGTCCTCCTTACCAGGGCTTCTCAAACAACCAGGGCCATTAATCGCTGAGCACTGCCTCGGCACTCTAAAAGTGTTCAGCATCTCCTTTTACACTTTTTCTGAAACTATAACTAATTTCTAAAAACTATAAACACAAAACCCACACGGTCAACTATTTCTGCAAAACTTCATATATCTCTTGTCAAAATCAAACACGATGTTAAAAACCATACACTCTCACCCCAAAATGACATTTTCCTATGGAGGTTGATTTCTATCAAAAATAAACAAACACAAAAGTATAATTTGTCTCAAAATTCCGTACGTAAATCCAAGCAGATCAACCGTGTCCTTCGATCGCTTAATGTAGACTAGTTCGCAAGCCAAGCTTTTGATTTGTAAATGTGAACATTGGAAACATATCTGAAAATGTTATTTGCATTTGTGAATATAATTTTTGCATTAATCCAAATGATGATTTACGAAACAAGGTGTTTGTGTGTGGATGGCAAACACATACTTGTGGATTCTTTTTACGAAACACAAATTTAGAGGTGTTTGCGTGTGGATGACAAAAACACATATGTGGATTATACCTACGAACACAAATTGAGAGGTGTGTGTGTGTGTGTGTGTGTGGATGGTAAAAATAATTGTAGATTATACTTTTGTGTTCGTTTATTTTTGATAGAAATCAACCTCCATAATAGCAACCTCCTTGGTTTTGACTGTCGCACGTTGAACAAGGTGGGCCAGATTGGTGTGTGTGTATGTTATTTAAACGGTCTCGAGTAAAGCAAGCCTCTCCTAGAGCCGAACAATCCGTTAGGCCGAACTCATTGTGTTCAACAGGAAGCTTCTGGGGTCAAGTTGTGGCACTGAGCTTCCTCTCTGAGACCGCACTCACTAACACAAACAGGCTCATATGCTTACAGGACTCCCACGGCACAGAAATACACACCAGCTGAACTATAACTAGATTTATTGGTTTATTCGTCAAACCTAAAAACCTCTCTGCTCAAAGTGAAACCTAGCGAGCCGTGCACCAATGTTCCGGCCAGGTTATTCTAGGATTTTATTCTAACAGCCCGCCTCTCTCTTCTTGCTTCCTTTTTCGTTTGTCTCCATCTGTCTACCACCTTCGTATTCATATTGAAATCGTATTGAATTCTGCCCCGGCAGCGCGGTCCAAGAGCGTGATGCCAGGGGAAGTCGGCGCGGGGGTGTGCCGGCCAGGTTCGCCAAAGTCCGCGGAGCGACCGCTGAAGACCGGCTGGCTGAAGAAGCAACGGTCCATCGTGAAGAACTGGCAGTTACGCTACTTCGTGCTGAAAGGATATACCCTGTACTATTACAAGGATGATAAGGATAATGCCGGCCAGGTGAGGTATGGCACGGGGAGACCACATAGGCTAACCATTCAAGGTGACTTATCTAAATAAACTTATTTTGTAATGATAAATAGCTTGTCATTTCAACGCATTCTTGATGTAGACTACCATCCACATTTTAGCGTGTAACATTATGTACAGACCTGGACCAACTACTTTATTTTAAGTAGGCTACCCAGGTGTTTATATGAAACCGTGTTCTCATATAAACACCAGAGGGTGTTAAATGTACACCAGCAGTGTTTTTTTTGCTGTGTACATATAGAAGTATTTAATTTAATGCAATACTGAGTCGGTGGTGCATATATTTCTAATGACACCTAATGCTTTTTTATGATATGTCTCCAGCTGTGCTTTTCGAGTGGGTCACCTCATCCTGTCAGTTTAGCCTGATCTTGTTCCCTTGAGCGAGTCACATGTTTTGCATAATATCCTTTAATGCACTTCAGGAAAAAGCACAAAAAGGGGTCATACTGGAAGAAGATGAAGCGTTTTCACTTTCAGTCAGAAATGGAAATAAATCTGAAATAGAAATTTTAATCTGTATCAAGAGTAAGATGCTATGATTTCATAGGTTAAGTAAAAACGCAACATGGGTCATCAAGTGGGCACCTCTTTAATGTTGATTTTAAATGTCAGCCAGTTTCGCACATTCACTCTACGCTCAAAAAATGTTTCATGTGCAAGTTGAGGAGGCGGCGTCAAAAGACTGTCAAAACAAAAACACGTTAATGCACCAGCAGCGTAGCCAGAAATATTCATATACTTGGGCCTGCATAGAACTAGGTGGGCCACTACTCCCCAGGTGGGCATTCACAATTGGGTGTAGTGTGTGGTGGTTCAGCCAAGGTAGGTGTGGCCAGGATACTATGCAGGTGGCCGTGGCCCACCCTGACCTACCCTGACCCATATAATGCAGGCATAACCTGCATTATAACCTGCCTTGCTGTTGGGCATAACCTGCCTTATAACCTGCCTTGCTGTTGGGCATAACCTGCCTTATAACCTGCCTTGCTGTTGGGCATAACCTGCCTTATAACCTGCCTTGCTGTTGGGCATAACCTGCATTATAACCTGCCTTGCTGTTGGGCATCACCTCGCCTTCCTGCCTTATGTGTCACCACTTCCACCTAAATAAAAGGGTGAATTTAAAAATGTGGAAAATGTTTTTCTGTTTGCACTCCCAGTCCTCTCCGCCCCAGGGCTATAATCACTCCCAGTCCTCTCCGCCCCAGGGCTATAATCACTCCCAGTCCTCTCCGCCCCAGGGCTATAATCACTCCCAGTCCTCTCCGCCCCAGGGCTATAATCACTCCCAGTCCTCTCCGCCCCAGGGCTATAATCACTCCCAGTCCTCTCCGCCCCAGGGCTATAATCACTCCCAGTCCTCTCCGCCCCAGGGCTATAATCACTCCCAGTCCTCTCCGCCCCAGGGCTATAATCACGTCTCTTTACCACTTCATATCTTATATCTGCTGCTCTTCTCCTGTTTCCAGCGTCACATCAACTTGAGATCAAGCCAAGTGAACGAGCTGCCGTCAAACGTGGACGATCCTGGGAAATTCCTGTTCGAAATTATCCCAGGTTAGACCAACCCGTTAGACCAATCTCTCTCTCTCTCTCTCTCTCTCTGTCTGTCTACCTCTCTCTCTCTACCTCTCTCTCTCTACCTCTACCTCTCTCTCTCTCTCTCTCTCTCTCTCTCTCTCTCTCTCTGCCTCTCTCTCTCTCTCTGCCTCTCTGCCTCTCTCTCTCTCTCTCTCTCTCTCGCTCTCTCTCTCTCTCTCTCTGCATTCTTGTAGAACCTTATTGCATGCCAATGATGTTGCAATTGCCATTTTGCTATTGGCAATGTGACAGTTTGGAATTTATAGGCTTCTGAACAGATGAGCTATAATTGTGTAGGTTGTTCTGGAGAGTGACTGGTACATGTAAATTTTGTTTAAAACCATGACGTGGGACTTGTCCACGGTACGGAATCTTGGCTGATCTCGGGTGCCTCCCTGTTTTGGTTGTGTGTAGGCAGCAGTGGGGAACGTGAGCGGGACCCCTACGTCCTGATGGCGAACTCGCAGAACGAGATGGAGGAGTGGGTCCGCACCCTACGCAGGGTAATCGGAGTGCCGTCCAGTGGAGGTACTTACACAGTACACACTGCCATCCTTACACAGTACACACTGCCATCCTTACACAGTACACACTGCCATCCTTACACAGTACACACTGTCATTCTTACACAGTACACACTGTCATTCTTACACAGTACACACTGTCATTCTTACACAGTACACACTGCCATCCTTACACAGTACACACTGCCATCCTTACACAGTACACACTGCCATCCTTACACAGTACACACTGCCATCTTTACACAGTACACACTGTCATCCTTACACAGTACACACTGCCATCCTTACACAGTACACACTACCATCCTTACACAGTACACACTGCCATCCTTACACAGTACACACTGCCATCCTTACACAGTACACACTGCCATCTTTACACAGTACACACTGTCATTCTTACACAGTACACACTGTCATCCTTACACAGTACACACTGCCATCCTTACACAGTACACACTGCCATCCTTACACAGTAAACACTGTCATCCTTACACAGTACACACTGCCATCTTTACACAGTACACACTGCCATCCTTACACAGTACACACTGCCATCCTTACACAGTACACACTGCCATCCTTACACAGTACACACTGCCATCCTTACACAGTACACACTGCCATCCTTACACAGTACACACTGCCATCCTTACACAGTACACACTGCCATCCTTACACAGTACACACTACCATCCTTACACAGTACACACTGCCATCCTTACACAGTACACACTACCATCCTTACACAGTACACACTGCCATCCTTACACAGTACACACTGCCATCTTTACACAGTACACACTGCCATCCTTACACAGTTGGGGTACAATCTCCACAGCATAGGGAACCCTGTAGTCACTATCTACCACACACACACACACACACACACACACACACACACACACATCACTCTTCATGAATATCAAATTGGAGCTTGACATTTAAATGATCTTTTACTGGGAGAATTATTTTTGCAGTGTAGCTGAATGAATCTCTCAATGGAGCAGGGATAAAGCCCAAGATTAACACAGTGTAAGTTAGTAGTACCAGTAGTCGAGAAATGGATGTGTAGTGTAGTCATTGGGGAATTGGGTATCTACCGTTGAGTAAGGGTACTTAATCTGAATTGCATTATGAAAAATATCCAGCTGTATAAATAGATTGTATTAAAAAATAAATAAATAAAATGTCATTTTCTCTGGATAAGCACGTCTGCTCAATGGCAAAAGTAGCAGTAGTATTGGTTTATATTCCCACGGTTTATGTGCCATCGATCTCCTCTGAGACGCATCTCTCCTGTATGTCTCCAAACCCCTCACACCGCCTGTGTCCCTCCCCCGCAGTAGTGTTCGGGAAGGGTCTGGGGGACACTGTGATGTACGAGCAGCGGTTTGGCCCTCACCTGGTCCCCATCCTGGTACAGAAGTGTGCCGAGTTTATCCGGGAACACGGACTCAGTGAGGAGGGCGTCTTTCGGCTGCCAGGGCAGGACAACCAGGTCAAGCAGTTCAGGGACGCCTTCGACGCGGGAGAGAGACCCTCCTTCCCCAGGTGAGCCGCCCGCCCCGCCCCCTTTCCCCACTGATCTCAGACCAGCCAAGACCCGCCCCCTTTCCCCACTGATCTCAGATCAGCCAAGACCCGCCCCCTTTCCCCACTGATCTCAGATCAGCCAAGACACGCCCCCTTTCCCCACTGATCTCAGAGCAGCCAAGACCCGCCCCCTTTCTCCATTGATCTCAGATCAGCCAAGACCCGCCCCCTTTCCCCACTGATCTCAGATCAGCCAAGACCCGCCCCCTTTCCCCACTGATCTCAGATCAGCCAACCCGTTTTCAGTAAAGCAGTGGTTCCCAAACCTCTCTCAAGTACCTCCAGGTCGATACAGGTATTTTATGTGTTCCATCTCAACTAGCACACCTGATAAACAAGGGCTTGATTCGTTGTATAAAGTGTGCTTGAGGTGTGCTAATCCACGGCATTAGGGGACACCAGTCTTTTGTGTGAGCTTATAAATATATAACTGCACTGAACCAGATCTGGCTCAAATACATATTATATACACTTTAACTATTTTCAATGGCAGTGCCATTTTAAAACACTCATGCAGATCTCTGCAGATTTTCAGCAAAATAGATGACTAAAGTGAAACCTACAATGAATTACCAAACTAAGGATATCACCCAGTACTGACGCTGGCTTTGTCATTAGAGAATTCTGGTCCTTTTGAAGTGAGCTTGTAGATAACAGTGCTTCACACAGGATGTGATGTATAGAGCTCCATGTGGCAGGGCTAGTGTCACCCTGTCACCCATATAAGTGCTGACCTACTTTCCCCCTATGTTTGCGCTTAGTTTTTCTCCGTCCTCATTATGTATTTTTTCACTTGCGTCAGACGGGGGGGAATCGAACCCGAGGCCACAGCGGGGCTCAGAAGAGCTTTTTCTTTGTGTTTGATTCCGTCTGGATCTCCACACATGTGCAAAGCTTAAAATATAAGTGTTACTCTCAAAGCATTCATTACATGTGAGTCTGTTGGTATGGATACAGAGATGGAGGGAGAGAGAGAGAAAGAGGGGGAGGGAGCTAGAGAGAGATAGAAAGCGAGAGAGAGAGAGAGAGGTAGAGAGAGGTAGACAGAGAGAGAGAGAGAGAGAGGTAGACAGAGAGAGAGAGAGAGAGAGAGAGGTAGACAGACAGAGAGAGAGAGAGAGAGAGAGAGAGAGAGAGAGAGAGAGAGAGAGAGAGAGAGAGAGAGGTAGACAGAGAGAGAGAGAGAGAGAGAGAGGTAGACAGAGAGAGGTAGACAGACAGAGAGAGAGAGAGAGAGGTAGACAGAGAGAGAGAGAGAGAGAGAGAGGTAGACAGAGAGAGAGAGAGAGAGAGAGAGAGAGAGGTAGACAGAGAGAGGTAGACAGACAGAGAGAGGTAGACAGACAGAGAGAGAGAGAGAGAGAGAGAGAGAGAGAGAGAGAGAGAGAGAGAGAGGTAGAGAGAGAGAGAGAGAGAGAGAGAGGTAGACAGAGAGAGAGAGAGAGAGAGAGAGAGAGAGGTAGACAGAGAGAGAGATGTGTAAACGGCAAACTCTTACAGAAGAACCATACTCACTTGGCCTCCTCGCCCAGAAGCTGCTGAAACCACTTCCTGTGTGATAAAAATGCAAAGTGCAGAGTTTCTCAAGATAATCAGACACACTCAACACTCACACACACTCAACACACTCTCTCTCACACACACACACACACACACACACACACACACACACACACACACACACACACACACACTCAACACTCTTCTGGTACAATCACCTTCATTATACATTAATCATTTACATGTCAAAACCATTATTCTAATGCCTATATTTTATATGAAGAACCAAAAAAAAGCAAAGGCTATGATATTATGATACTTAACACATAACATAGATAACACTATGATACTATGAAGCCTGTTTTATTCTCTCGCGCTTTAAAATGTGTTTGTTTTTTCTTAATCCTAAAAGTTCTTATGAAAGCGACAGCTCTTATAATGCCCTCTACAGGAAGATTGTGCAATGACCTTTTGATCGCAACATGCTTGTGCAGCGTTATGTCAATTTACATTTTAGCTCATCAGCAGCAGACGTGTAAAATCTGCTTTCAGAAAGTAACGTGTTTCTTCCACCCATAAACTCAGCCAGCTGATTTAACTAATTAGTTATATCTTCTGGCTGAAGAATTGTGTGAATGAGCAAATCCAGGTGAATGGAACAAAGTATTGGGGAGGACTTTTACTTTCTGACTTTTACCTGGATTTTTCACCTCTGTAGAGAAGAAACATTTTTTTAATTTCAGTTTTTTGGGGGGGGGGTGCACTGCAATCACACTACATCAAATACAGTTCTCCAGAAATTTGATGATAATCGATGATAATTTACAGAAATAATTTCTTTAAAATGTTGCCTCCAGGAATGCAGGATGTGATTGCGTGTAATTTACAATCTGCAGTGACACGGATGTCCACACGGTGGCGTCCTTGTTCAAGCTGTACCTGCGGGAGTTGCCGGAGCCTGTGATTCCCTGGGCTCAGTACCAAGACTTCCTGGACTGCAGTCACCTGCTCGACCCAAATGGCTCAATGGTAGGAGCATCGCTGTGGCAGCGCCACACCGTTACCGTGACAACCGCAAGATGTGCTCTTCAGGCGGAGTCTGTGCCAAGTGCCAACCCTTTGATTCTTTTACTGTCACGGGCTTCTGGGAAAAGAATGCCATTGCAACCAACTGACAAATGCACACATTTCAGTTATAATTTAAACTTTTGGAATATTGAAATTAAATCCAACAGCAAACCTTCTCCACTCTTTCCTGTTAAAGAGTGTTCTACCATTTCTTATTGTACAACACACACACACACACAGTTACCTAGGTCTTTAAAAAGCGCCAGTATACTTTAAAAGCACATCTAAATCTATGATGTAAACCTGCTAATTTCAGAGACAAGAAACATAAGTTGTACCAATGTTGTCAAGTTGTCAAAACTTAAACACTTAAATAACTACATTTACTTCATAGGCATTTAGCTAACGCTGCGTTCTCACATCCAGCAACTTCGGTCACCCAGTCGCCAGAAGTCAATTCATTCTCTATGGAGCTGAGCGATGGTCAGCGACCTGAGCAACTAGGCAACTGAGCGACCAAAATCGGCCGATAAATGTTGCCCGCAATTTAACTTTTGAGCGGCCATCGGCTGTAACAGCCAATCAGAGTTCCACGCTTCATATTTCTCCAACACAAATTCATTTCGTAAATAATTGTTCCGCCCGATTTCACCGATATGTGGCTGTTCTATCAATATCAACTGGTCGCTGAGTCGGTCAATTCTACGAGGCTGGGGGCGGGGCAAGAGCTTCCCGTTGTGTCATCCAAGTCAGTTTGTGCAGCTACAATTATTTGATAAAGAGAAACAACGGCAATAGCTACGTATAACAAAGACATATTTGCGATGCATCTTATTCTTGACACTGATAATGATGTGTTCTCGCTAGCTAGTGATAGGCTAGCCTATCTATCTTCGTCGCGAGCTACCGATCTTTATCTACGCTAGATACATAGATAGATGTATGTATAAAACTCAACATGTATTTTTTGGCTCAATGTGATATTAGTAGAACAGCTACACATATCCTTTAAGGTTATGTTATACATTGAACAGGACGTGGTAGGCTTGGACCATTATTATTAGCTGCTACTCCATTGCTGCAATTTGAGTGAAATCGGGCGGAACAATTATTCACGAAATGGTTTCGTGTCGGTTGGGGAAATATGAAGTGTGGAACTCGGATTGGCTGTTACGGCCGATGGTCGGTCAAAAGTTAATTTGCGGGCAACATTTATCGGCCGATTTTGGTCGCTCCGTTTTCTAGTTGCTCAGGTCGCTGACCGTTGCTCAGCTTCATAGAGAATGAATGGACTTCCGGCGACTGGGCGACCGAAGTTGCTGGATGTGAGAACGCAGCATAACACTCTCATCTAGAGCCAACCTACTCAATTTATAATCTTTTTGCATACCATTCATTTGTAGGGCAGGAGGTTAAGTGCATTACTCTGGGGTACAGTGGTAATGCCCAATGTGGGAATTGAACCTGCAACCCGGTGAGCCGTAAGGCCAGTTGCCTAACCATGATGCAACATTGCCCCTCAAACTGCTGATACACTGCCGATTAAAACTCAACATCCTGAAAAAATGCAGCAGTGAATTCCTCATGAATATTATTGTCATTAAAGGTGGCTTTTCGTACGATAAGTATTCACGTTAGAAACAAAGTTTCTTGTTTGTGTCGTCAGAAAATGCCTGACCGCTGGTAACAGCCTCAAAGTAATCTCCTGTAATGTCCCTAAAATGAGCTTGTAAATAATTAAGTTTGGGGAAAGCCTTCATTTCCTTTGGGATCTCTCTTCCTTTTGGAGAAAGGCTGGACCAGCTGTTTCTCTCACGTGCGCTTGTTTATCCTGGTGTAGATCTCCCGAAAGATAAAAGCTCCTTGTCCAGGGAACTGAAAAAAATACTAAAGCAAGTCAGGGACTAATAAATAATGTAATCTTTTGCAAGTTTGACAGAAAAATAGAGCTGTTTGTTTCATGAACAGCAGTTCATGAAAGAAACACACACACACACACAAACATACACACTACTTGTGGGATTTTATGTGCTAGATGATTAATGCGTAATTAAAAGTTGGTAATTCATTGTGATTGTATCATTCGATTGGTTGTACTGAATTATAGTTCCGTCTGTTATTCTGTATGGTGCATTAAGCATAAGAGAAGCACCAAACATATAAGTTTAGAAATGAAACCGTCCAGTCAGATATGTTTTTATGACATGATTGCAGGGTCGAGGCAAACTGGAGAAGCAGATCTCTCTCCTCCCAAGAGCTAACTACAACCTGCTCAGCTATATCTGCAGGTACATCTCACCTTTTCTTTAAGCAAACTACAACCTGCTCCGCTATATCTGCAGGTACATCTCACCTTTTCTTTAAGCTAACTACAACCTGCTCAGCTATATCTGCAGGTAAATCTCACCTTTTCTTTAAGCTAACTACAACCTGCTCCGCTATATCTGCAGGTACATCTCACCTTTTCTTTAAGCTAACTACAACCTGCTCAGCTATATCTGCAGGTACATCTCACCTTTTCTTTAAGCTAACTACAACCTGCTCAGCTATATCTGCAGGTAAATCTCACCTTTTCTTTAAGCTAACTACAACCTGCTCCGCTATATCTGCAGGTACATCTCACCTTTTCTTTAAGCTAACTACAACCTGCTCCGCTATATCTGCAGGTACATCTCACCTTTTCTTTAAGCTAACTACAACCTGCTCCGCTATATCTGCAGGTACATCTCACCTTTTCTTTAAGCTAACTACAACCTGCTCCGCTATATCTGCAGGTACATCTCACCTTTTCTTTAAGCTAACAACAACCCGCTCCGCTATATCTGCAGGTACATCTCACCTTTTCTTTAAGCTAACTACAACCTGCTCCGCTATATCTGCAGGTACATCTCACCTTTTCTTTAAGCTAACTACAACCTGCTCCGCTATATCTGCAGGTACATCTCACCTTTTCTTTAAGCTAACTACAACCTGCTCATCTATATCTGCAGGTAAATCACACCTTTTCTTTAAGCTAACTACAACCTGCTCAGCTATATCTGCAGGTACATCTCACCTTTTCTTTAAGCTAACTACAACCTGCTCAGCTATATCTGCAGGTACATCTCACCTTTTCTTTAAGCTAACTACAACCTGCTCAGCTATATCTGCAGGTACATCTCACCTTTTCTTTAAGCTAACTACAACCTGCTCCGCTATATCTGCAGGTACATCTCACCTTTTCTTTAAGCTAACTACAACCTGCTCCGCTATATCTGCAGGTACATCTCACCTTTTCTTTAAGCTAACTACAACCTGCTCCGCTATATCTGCAGGTACATCTCACCTTTTCTTTAAGCTAACTACAACCTGCTCCGCTATATCTGCAGGTACATCTCACCTTTTCTTTAAGCTAACTACAACCTGCTCCGCTATATCTGCAGGTACATCTCACCTTTTCTTTAAGCTAACTACAACCTGCTCCGCTATATCTGCAGGTACATCTCACCTTTTCTTTAAGCTAACTACAACCTGCTCCGCTATATCTGCAGGTACATCTCACCTTTTCTTTAAGCTAACTACAACCTGCTCATCTATATCTGCAGGTAAATCACACCTTTTCTTTAAGCTAACTACAACCTGCTCCGCTATATCTGCAGGTACATCTCACCTTTTCTTTAAGCTAACTACAACCTGCTCCGCTATATCTGCAGGTACATCTCACCTTTTCTTTAAGCTAAATACAACCTGCTTAGCAATATCTAGTGGTCATTTTCACATTTTCTTTAAAAACAGACATTACATATGGACCTGAGTGACCTGTTCCGCAATGGTGTGGGTATCCTGTTTCTGGGGGAGGGGGGGGGGGGGGGGGGGGGGTGTTCAGAAATTGGCTCAATTAGTTTATTATTTGTATCATCTGTCAATCATGAACTCATCGGTAAGTGTTTTTTAGATTTCAGGTTGTGTGTGTGATTGGGGCTAGTTAAATAATTAAAAGCAGAAGTTGGCGTGAAATTCAGAAGCGGATGTAGCGTTCCAGGATCGGGGTTCACAATATTGACACTGACATTGAGCCTCTGTTTGCCCAGCTGCTTTATGCTTATCTTCACTGTTTCTCACCACTTCAGCCATTATGACATCATCTTGCCTGGCCAGACCCGGCTCAAATGTGTATTTGAAATCATTTCAATGGCAGCAACGTTTGAAAACACTCTGGCAGCTCCCTGACCTATCAGTGAA